>FJOG01000051.1:58977-105242 GCA_900073065.1 Phialocephala subalpina | reverse complement strand
TCCGCAGGCTCGTTAAGCACAAAGCCGCAGGCATTAATTTTTGCCTCTCGATAAATTTATAAAATTTACTTTACTTTTACGGCCTCGAGCACTCACAAATAATGGTCTAGCATATAAAATATCTATAGTAATAGATTCTTCTATATAAAAACTATAGAATTAGAGTTTCTAGAGTTAGACTTAGTGCGTTGTGTATTAAAGGGTCTTCTTTAAAAGTTGCGGTTTTTGAGTTTTTGGGGTGTTGCACAACTAGTGTGTATGGTTTGCCTTACTAGCCAATTAAGCCGTTTAAAGTTAGACCGCACACAAAACAATCTGCATGGAGGAAAGTAGAAACCTCGGGGACCTCAAATCACCCTGAGTTGTATTCCGATTCATTCACCTTAGACCTGTTCCTTCATCCACCATGGACGAAGCGGTACTCGAAGGCAAGAAGATCCTTCTCCGCCACTCTCATATGTATCTCGATCTAACCTAGAATCACATAGTCCTACCCAAGGGCGCCCAGCTCCTGTCCTCAGAGAAGGCCGGCTCCTCAGATTGGACAATGACAACATGTCTCTCGGTCCTTCTCCCAGACAAATCCACCAAGAGATTCTTCTTAAAAGTATGTGATCGATCGCATGCCAGACATGTCCATCTACCCACCCTATTCTAATCCAGCCAAACAGGCCGCCGAAGGCGAGACAGGCAAGACGATGCTCTGTGGGGAGTTCACTGCGACAACCGAAATCCACAAGGTCATGCCGACCTTCATCCCCAAACCCTATGGATGGGGTAAGATGCAATCTACCTCAAAAGACACCTACTTCTTCATTGGCGAGTTCCGCCGACTCGAGCCGGACCAGCGACCAGACAAGACGGCCTTCCTGAAACGACTGATCGAATTGCACCAGACAGGCACTTCGCCTAATGGCGAATTTGGCTTCTCCGTCGAAACATGTGATGGCGCAGTCCCGCATGACGTGACCTGGCAATCGAACTGGGGTGACTTCTACGCCCGCCTGTTACAACGTGTGGCAGGCATCGATGCCGACGTCAACGGGCACTGGGAGTTTCTCGACACGGTCCTCGCCATCACCTACTCGCGCGTTATCCCACGTTTGTTGGGTGCTCTTTCGTCTTCCGGTCGCACCCTCAAACCCTCACTCATCCACGGTGACATGTGCGAATCCAACTACGGGGTCGATGCTGACACCCACGAAATCATCATCTGGGACGCGAGTTCCTACTATGCGCACTTCGAGATGGAGATGGGGGTGTGGCGGTGGGCGTCGCTCATGCCCTCCTTCATCCAAGCATATCTGGATCTCTGTGGTGGACCCAGTGAGCCAGCCGAGGAGTTTGATGATCGGAATCGATTGTATTCGGTCAAGACGAAATTGAACTTTTCAGCCGATGGAGGCGAGGAGGGGAAGAAGATGAGGATTGTGTGAGTGACACCTTCACCCCCCCCCCTCCCTCCTTTTCTCCGGTGTAAATTAATGGATGAGTGGGGTTTGAGCTTATTACACGAGTTTTGCTAATGCCGAGGTCATAGGGCGTATAATGATCTACGGTTCTTGTGTGAGAAATATGCACCGGAGATAGAGCTCCCGAAGGAGGCTGCATAACGCGAAGTATAGACTGATCGAACTTTTTAGAGAGCTGGGAAAATTAACAGCACTAAAGCGGCGGAATCTAGCATCAGTCAATATATTCTATGGGGGTGATATACTGAAATCACCGAATTGCGCCCTAATTATTTGTGCACGGGACGTAGTCCTAATAATAAATGAGATGGCTAGAAGTAAAAGGTCTGCTTAATAACACTATGTGTAACACGTTTCCCGAGTAATAGTACTATAGCTTAAATCTCACGAGTCGTTTAAGCAAGACGTCTAACATCTCCACATGGTTGTGTAGTACCGCTCGCATTAAGGGATGCTGGCTATCTATACTGGCCCTTCACGCGACCATTGCTCCAGCAGAAACCCTTTAAGGGAGCCGAAACGGATTCCCGGGCAAAATTAGGCAAGGAAAATGTAGCCGGGGCACACAGGAGGCCAAAGTGGGTTCTATATTACGGTGCGCAGGCTCAGGGTGCGCTCAGGGCGTGCTCAGGCTCTGCTCAGGCTCTGCTCACTATCAGCTCAGGTTAAAGCAGCCGCTGCTCACGTCTAAAGACTAAAACGGAACTAGCGAGGATGAGATTAGAGTCTGACTTTCGTGGTGGTTGAACACAACTTTTTTCTCTTTCTCCCAAGGTCGGTTAGTAAGCTGGCCGCTTCTACTCAGGCGCTAATCACCCTCGGTTCACCCTTTCCTCGCCCAGCTCACCTGAGCAGCCTGAGCATCCTGAGCAGTGCTCACTACTCCTTCACGTTTTCATCTCCCAATCCTGCAATCGATAATACTTCATGAGGGCTAGTAACCCTACTATATTTTTGTCAAGTTTTAAAGACTATCCTTAGGGGACTCAAACAGGCCACATAGGATTCCAAAATGGATCCTCATGGAAGTAAGCTACGTTATGCTAGGAGTTACTATCTAAGACAACGAAGTATGAATCAGTCATTCAAGTAGAGGGCTTATATCACTTGTTATGAGCAAAGGCACTTTCAGCTACCGGATGCGGAGATCTCGAATATCCGCAAAACGTTTCGAATCTGGATCGAAGTACCTCCTGAGGATAGCTTTCTTTACTGTCAGTATGGGAAGATCTGACCAGGGTCGAAGTCGGATCTTATAATGTCTTCCGTCCTCATCCTCGACCTTTGCGTGGTCATCAGCTCGACATGGGACCAGGAGCTCTCCATTCATCATTCCATGCACATAACAATCGCCGACCAATGTAAAGCAAGTCCCATTGGGGTCTGGACGTATGATAAATGGCGTGCTAGCACCAGGTATAATGAAGATCAGGTCGTCGTTCTTAGATTCATTGGGAAACAACCCCATGTGGCCACAAGCAGTGACGCCAAACCGGTATCCTTGATTTGCTTCAAGGACTCTTGCCTGAAAAGGCCACATCTGCTGTTTAAGCAATTCTTCTTGTGAAGAATCGAGATGTGGAGGTGGTGGAGGATATGAAGGAAACAGCGGACCTCGAAGTTTCTTATATGCCTCAAAAGCAATCCTGTCTTTTTCAGGCTCTTCGATTTTGATCCAGCCTCTGTTAGCCATGAAGGTCCTCCACACTACATCTTCCAATTTCTCGCCCGTAGGATAAGATTTGAGGTTGGCCGCCCAGCACTCTGCTGCCGATACAATGGTTATGAAGAGCTCCTCCCGACTTTTCATCGGTTCGAGCGGTGCTTCATACACGCTATCTCTATCCGAGGAGAAGTTCCCAGTTTCTTCGAATGCATGGCCGAATTCGAAGGACCTTCGGAACTTCACTCGACGAGCAGCGATGGCGAGAGCATCAACCACTGCACCTCGAATAATGAGCAGGTTCGTTCCTCCTATAAGACGTAGCATTGGATGTGTTCTCTTCGTGCAATGGTAAAGCGAAAGGTCTAATGACACTCTCGATTTGAGGGACCAGTCGGGAACCCAAGACGGGAGATTTGCGATGTTCCGAGGCAGGCCAGCATGATGCAGGAGTTTGACCCCGTCGCCCTTTTGTATATATGCGCATGCAACATCGCGATACACTTTGGCTGTCGAGTTCTCCTGAGAGTAGTTGGGTAGTATACGCAACTCGCTCACGTCACTTGCTAGTGAAAGCAAGGAGTACACCTTGTCTCTGGCATCAGTGGCGCCCGCAGCTCGGTTTCTGATCAAAAGGTCCAGAAGCTTCTCCTTGTGATCAGAAGATGAATGAAGCACTAGAGGAAGATTGCGGAATCCTTGGCCAGGAAGGTCGAAGTCATCCCTGGGTATATGCTGGCTCGCAATAGCACCTGGAACCGCGTCAATATATTTGCTGCTTTCCCTCAACCTCCGTAACTCCCCAAAAACGTTTAATTGATTCGAGTTCTTCAAGCAAGTCTTCCAATCTGCAATTGGCCCATACTGCAGAGCGGGCGGCAACTCATGCCTCGTGGCAAGATCCCAGAACCCCACCAAACAGTCCAGATTATTGACCGCCTCGCCATAAAGAACCACCACCACCTTCGCAAGCACCACTTCCTGCAGCACCCAGCTTCGCGAGAACCAAGGCTGCGAGCAAAGACACAGCAAGCAAACCCATTCCGCCAAGCCAGATTTTCCATCAGGTATTTTCAACGCGTTCCATTCCAGGTCTGACCGACGTTCATGATCTTGATCTGGACTGTACGCCCATATCCGACACAACATCTCCATCAATGCAAACGCAACATGGTCTGGCCCGACACTTCGTACTCTCTCGATGTCAGCTTTGGGGGGTTCGCCAAGATATGCAGCCGTGTATTCTGCGCGGCTGTAGATGTCACCCATTAATCGCACTTGCGTGTTGCGCTCAGAGATGTCTTGTTGGTTGATGCAGAGACCATCGGCCCAAAGGTAGAGATTAGATTTCCAGGTTAGGATACGTTTAAGCGCATAGTCGAGACTTTGGGTTATAGTCGTGTGTTTTCCGTTTAATCGAATTTCAGCGAGAGGTGTGGGATCGCCCCAGGTGTAGGAGACGGCTGTGAAGGGAGGTGCTTCGTCCAAGGTGAAGGTTTTTACGGAAAGAGCTAAACATCCCTTAGGAGCTCGTGGTGGTCTCTCGGTCAGGCGGAGGAGGCGGATAGCCCGAGGACCGAGTGGATGGTAGACGAAGTCTTCAGGAGGCAGATAATCAGCCAGAGACCCTTCTTCAGCTTCAGGCGTCTTCTCGCTCCCTCTCGACATCCTCTCAAAATTAATGGGAAGGTTCCACGACGAGTATAAGTTCATCGTGGCCATCTTTCTCTTATCCTCCTCCTCATCAGCGCTAATAAACTTAAAGTTCATCCCCCTCTTCACCGCTTCCTCGAACTTTTTCTCTATCTCTTCCTCGCTCGCGTCGCTGTCAAGTTCTGTCTTAACAAACATCTTTATCAAGTCCCTAGTATCCCCGCTAAAGAACTTAGTAATCGCTATCTGTTCATGACTTTAGTGTTTCATTCATGACATGGTTCACATGAGGGGCAGAGATGCGAACCTGGCTATTGATCGAGGTAACGATGTCGAGTTGCTCTTTCAATCCCTCCAGTTCGGAATCTGGATATATTGGGTACAAGGAGCGGAGTAAGGACAGGGAGATAGGCTTGTTAGCTGGGATATTTGGGACATTTGTCCGGCTTTCTGCGTTTGAGCGCATGATTTCATTTTGAGAAGCTTCTGGCTCGATGCATTCATTCTCTGTTGGCGTGTGCGTGTCGGGAGAGTGATTTTCGATTGCGGGGCCGTAGGAAGCGCGGGGCTCCGATTCGGAAGGAACTGCACCCATGGTGTTTATACTAAGAACAGGAAGTGCGAAACGCTAATTGAAATTGAGAAGAAAAGTATAATTACCATAAAAGCAAAGCAATAGAAGAATATAATTGAAATACTCATTAATAATAGGAAATCGATGAGCATCCGAGGAGTGCAAATTGCACCACGCAGCCTTGGAAGATCCCAGTATTGGATTGCTGCCTAATGCTGACAATGTTGAACGATCAGTGCAGATCCGGAGGTCGGTGAAGCTAGTCAGTATTAGACCAGCGCGTCACGTGGACATGCGAGAGGGTATAACCTCTCGCTCCCACCGTAAGATCTTAGCTCTTTAGTCAATCTAACACTGATTCTACAACGCCTTGTTCCCGCTGTGTTGCGCCCCTTTGGGTGTTGAAATGGGTTTTCGATACATGCTCAAGCCTACTGCCTTGTGCTCAGGTTGCTCAGGCTGTCGACGACCGAGCAGCAGAGGTGGAGGAGATCCAAGCTGTTGAAGAAGAGGGAGGATTTGATCAATTGAGCGTGGCTGATCTTCAAAGCATTCGGGACTTCGATGCGGCTCAGGAAGGGGTGCATAGGGACAGCACAGACGAATGGCAAGACATTGAAGCTCAAAGATGATACACGCCTTGAGCTCGATCAAGAGTTCAGATGAAAGGAGAGGAATCGGTCCAACGCAAACTAATTAGAAGGAAAAGGGGAGGATCTCTTACGACATTATGGCAGGAATATTTCCTTGGTGCCGGAAAAGACCCAATTCGCCAACGAATCCGAATACCAAACATCAAATTTTGATATCCAGACCGCTTCGGCGCTATGCCCATGATCCAGAACGATGGAATATTTTGACCAAGAGCTGCAGCTCGGTCCATGATTCCCAAAGCAAATTCACGTCCTTATCTACAACCAATGACGTGAAATCTGTATTGTGTGTTTCTTGGAGAAGCGGAGTGATATGGAGCGGGTCGATTCGACATTTATTCTCAAGATGATGTGATAGCTTGGCGGTGATCTAGTCAATTCCCGACAAACTTTATGGACGTCGAACTTCCTTATGAACACCTAACTCAACCAAGATATCGAACAATACCAAGAACACCAAGAACCAAGACGTGAGCCACGAATTGGCATTGCAAAGAGGCATGGAACGTTTCTCTTGTCAATCCTATGGCTCTTCTTGGCTGCGCGGATTCTGTCTTCCATCGCAAAGATATAAGAAGACATGTCCTGTAATACCAGCACTCGAAATTGGTGCAGATTTCACACATTTTCTTTGATTTTGCTTGCTTTCGTTCTACAATGGCTTCTCCAGATTCCAAAGTCCTGGAAGAGAAAGGAGTTTCAGATAGCAATTTCCCCGCATCTGAACTTGCGAGCGAATCTATCGGCAGTGGCGATGCAGAGAAGCTGGATCCCGAGTACGGATCTACATCTGACAATATCTTTGCGAATGAACAGGTCGCAGAGTATTGGAGGGGTGTGTACGAGAAAGCTCGCTATGAGGGCCGTCATCGCTTCGACCCTACGCTGACGTGGAGTGCTGAGGAGGAAAAGAAGTTGCGACGAAAGGTTTGAAAGTACCACAACCTCTGGTAAATTGTAATTTATCTGACGAATTGAAGATTGATTTGCGTATCATTACATGGGCGTGGGCCATGTTCATGGCGTTGGATTTGAATCGAAGGAACATCAACCGAGGTCACTCTGGACCCTTTACACAAGGCTGGATTGACGACTAACACTGTCAAGCGATCACAGATAAGATGCTTCCTGAGCTCGGGATGAACACGAACGACTTCAATTATGGCCAAACGATCTTTCTCGTCTCTTTCCTGGCAGCGGAACTTCCATCTGGACTTATTTCCAAAAAACTTGGACCTGACATGTCAGTGTTGCCCACTACCTACTACGTGAATGTCCTTGCTGACCTCTTCAAGCTGGATTCCATTTATCATTGTTGCTTGGTCGATCATTGCAGCTTCGCAGGCAGGTTTGAGCAATAAGGCGGGGTATTATGTCTGTCGATGTTTATTGGGGTTGCTGATGGGAGGTTTCATCGTAAGCGGACTTCGTGATTGTAGGATTCGAAACTAATATATCGCAGCCCGATACCGTCCTGTACTTGACATACTGGTACAAGAGTAATGAATTACCGACTCGCCTGGCATGGTTCTGGACGGTCCTGAGTTCTTGCAATATGTGAGACGACCTCATCTTTGCGATGATTCTTGCTGATAGATGCCAGTCTGGGATCCCTCGTCGCTGCTGGAGTGTTACAAATGCGTGGCATACATGGTTGGTCTGGATGGCAATGGCTGTAAGATCTACAATCTTCATTGACCCCTCTCTCTCGGGACATTGACATGTTCCAGATTTCTCATCGAAGGTGTCATAACCGGCTGCATCGGCATTGCAAGCTGGATCATGATGCCACCAAGTCCATGCCAAACCAAAGGTCGAGGAAGAGGCAAGAAGGGATGGTTCACGGAACGAGAGGAGCTCATCATGGTGAACCGACTACTGAGAGACGACCCTTCTAAGGGCGATATGAACAATCGGCAGGCTGTTGGTCTCACTGGGCTCATCAAGTCATTCAGTGACTTTGATCTCTGGCCAACGTACCTGGCAAGGCATCTTTTGGATTTCTGTGGCACATGCTAATCAATTGTCAGATAGGGCTCACTGCCTACATTCCGCCAAATCCTCCTGGTACCTACCTCAGTTTCATCCTTCGAGAGCTAGGCTTCAGCACCTTCAACGCAAATCTCCTAGCAATCCCAGGTCAATTCTTTTTCCTCGTCAATGTAAGGCCCTTCGCTTCACCTCGGATTGCCACTAATGCATGCAGCTCCTCATTATTACCAAAGTTAGCCAATACTTCAAAGAACGCTCCATCGTCTCCTCGAGCTCCAATATCTGGATCTTCCCCTGGCTCGTCGGCCTCGTGACTTTGAGCCCGGATGCAAACCTATGGATCCGCTACACATTACTCACTGGACTTCTTTCCTATCCATACTGTCATGCAATACTGGTAGCATGGAATTCCAAGAACTCGAACACGGTCCGCACACGCGCAGTCTCGGCAGCGTTGTACAACATGTTTGTGCAGGCTGGGAACATTGTTGCTACCAACATCTATAGAGAGGATGATAAGCCACTCTGTGAGTCTCGGCAAGATGAGCTGACTTATGGGAGACACTCACTAACATGTAAACAGATCGCCGTGGCAACAAGATTCTTCTAGGCATTTGCTGCTTCAATATTTTGATGTTTTATCTTGCCAAATTATACTACATCATGCGAAACCGAAGCAGGGACAGGATTTGGAATGCTATGTCTGCTGAGGAGAAAGTCAATTACGCTGCGACGACGAAGGATGAAGGAGCTAAGAGACTTGACTTCAGATTTGCACACTAGTGGATGTTTGCAGTTGGCGGAAGCAGTCAGAGTTTTCAATCTCCAAGCCCTCATGAAAGATTCGAGTAGGCTTCGCCAGACTGGATTCCCAAACACAACAAAGTTTGCTTAGACAAAGTAAGCAGAAGAAAGTCTCAACGTCACTGGGGGATTGAGAGCACTGGAAGCGATTGGAAGAAAGTAGTTTGTTTTCGAAGTCTATAGCTACTACCTTCACCTCTCAGTTCTCTACACCAAGAGCTTTGAAGCCCTCTGGGTCAGTGTACTTCCCATGAAAAGGATCAGCATGATACCCATCCTGTCTCGGCCTATCATGATCAAAATCCAACCTCTTATACCCATGCTTCCTCGCATTCAAATAATCCGCCATATTATACACCTTTTCATCAAGCGGCTTGTCAATCCCCAATCTCTTCAACAACGGGCTGTCAATCGGCTGCAACATGACCTCATCGATTGGACGAGTAAAGTAAATGACACCGATTCGCTTCTCTCGTTCTTGGTCTGCGGGTGGTTTGATCACTCGATGGATGGTGGCTTTGAAGAGTCCTCCTGTCATGAGCTCGAGTGCTTCTCCGACATTGACGACGAGCGAGTTGGGGAGGTATTGGACCCACTTCCATTCTCCTGAAGATGAAAGGATCTGCAGAGCAGAGATCGGCTGGGAGAAGAGGAGTGTGAAGGTTCCCCAGTCGGTGTGCCCAGCGAGGTACAAGTCCCGGTATTTCTGGTTATCGTCGCTGCTGCGAGGGTTGTAGATCATGTACCTCAGGTACTCCGTCGATTCTTTTCCAAACGCATGAGTAGCAGCGAGTTTCTCTTCAGGGACTTCGAGGATCATCGCTACGAGAGCCAAGAGCTTCCGGAGGATGTTCGAGCGGATGAAGCTGATGAGCTCGTTCACTTCACCCATGTGAGGGCGGAGGATGGGCGGATGTTGATGGTTCTCGGGATCGTAAGTCAAAATGTTGTAGTGGTCGAGCGTCTTGTGGAAACCGCCCTTGATACCGAGTTGGCCGGCAGGTTTGAACCCGACGTACCTGCCTCGAGCGTCTTCTTCTGGCGTTGCCTCGTATGGTGCTTTCTCGTCTGGAGGCAGAGTCATGACTGCATGAGCAAGGCTGACTTGTGATTCGTAGAGCTCTTGGGAGATTCCGTGATTAGAGATCGTGAGGAAACCATGCTTGGTGACGCCGTCCAGAAGTTCTTTGGCGAGGTCTTTTCGTGTCTCTGGGTCGTCGAACTTGGAGAGATCGATGTTGATTAGGTCAACATAGTCCAGCTTCTCCTTTGTTGGAGCGCATGGGGTGAACTTGGGGATTGGGATGGTTGTTGCTGAAGGCATGATGAGCTGTTTAGGGTGGTGGTGTTATTGCGAAGTGTTCTCTGTTTTCGACAGAACAATGCTGATATCCTCCTTTAAATCTGTTGATGTCTCACCTTCACTAAAGATAGGTGATCTGATCTGGGGGAGTATCGAACGATGCCCTGCCCGCAACACATCGCGGGGCATGGCAATGCTGCTGCTGAGCACTCACTCCCAACGATCAACGGTGGATTGGGAACTCAAAGCTCCACTACCAACCACCACTCTCACCGATAAGATGCCGATGACCCTGATTTTCTGGGGCACTCCACCTCAAAAGATGGCTCGCGTTCATGATCCCGAACCAACATGCACCTTTCCCATATCATGACGAGTATTGCAGCTGTCGGATCGTTGTTTGGAATGGCGGTTGCTAGTGGACAACATTAGGCACTAAAATGTGGAGGTTATCAGATGTTCAGGGATGTTCAGGGGCGTAAGCGAGACAGCCAAGGATGAAAAAAGCTGCTCCACCATTTAGCGCGGAGTTTTTTGAGGAACCTTCCATCAACAACACTGTGTGTCCTTGGCGTGTGGGGAAGACGGAAAGGAGACAGTTTGCCTGAGCGAGATGTTATTCGGTGCGGAGACTGTGTCTAATACCTTACTCACCATTAGCTGACAGAGATAGTCTCGGAGGCTCGCTGATAAGAATTTTGGGAGCTGCACTTGTCCTCGTGCATCGCCCGAAGGCTGTATAAAGGAGGACGCAAATCTTCCCATTCCTCTCTCACTCCACCTGCCGTCTCGAGGTTTGAAGTTTTTCTGCGAATTCGGATATCCAGCGTCGACAGTCTCCACTGCTCCTCGCACCCTACACACGCCATCGCGACCGTAATGGCGACTTCTATCAACTCCCGAATGGTCGAGCAACCAGGTGCAGAGAAGTGGTACGATAAATGGAGGTGGTACGAGAAGGAGACCTCGAGAGAAGAAAAGACTTTGCTCCGAAAGTTGGACTTCATCATCCTTACATTTGGTTGTCTGACCTTCTTTACGAAGTTCTTGGATCTTCAAGCTTTTCAGAATGCATACGTCAGTGGCATGAAGGAGGACACTGGAATGGAGGGGAACGACCTCCAGTATACCACTGGTGTTTTCCAAGCTGGATATTGCGCGGCTATGATTCCGTCTAATATTCTTTTGACGAGAGTTCGGTGAGTCAATTCAGGCCTGCTCAAGATGTTTGCTAACAAATCTCCCAGACCAAACATCCTGATCCCGGCCTTCGAACTCGTCTGGGGTATCTTGACACTGCTTACTGCCTACGTCAAAACTGTCCAGCATGTGTACATCCTCAGATTCTTCAGTGGTATCTTCGAATGCGTTGCATATCCAGGCGTAATATATTGTATTGGCTGTTGGTACAAACGATCTGAAGTCTCTCGGAGACTGAGCTTGTTCTATGTAGCTGGCCCTCTGGGCACGGTAAGTGCAAAGCTCAGATACTTCATAATCCTAGTTCCTGACTTTGCTAGATGTTTGCGGGCTACCTTGAATCTGCCACCTACACGAATCTCAACGGAGTCAATGGTCTTGCTGGATGGAGATGGCTTTTCATCGTCTGCGGCTGCATCACCCTCCCAGTGTCAATTTTCGGAGCCATAGTCTTTCCCGCTCGACCTGACTCTTCGAAACCATCCTGGATCCTGACTGCGGACGAAGTGGCACTTGCTCGCAGGCGACTCAATCAAGATGGCGCAGAGGCCCCAGCAGTCAAGCTCAATGGCCAAGCTTTTACAAAAATATTCAAGAACTGGCATTGGTTCGCTTTCGTGGCGCTGTACTACGTCTTCAATCAATCCATGATCACGAATGGGTCACCTTTCAACCTCTACCTCAAGGCGCACAAGGGACATCTACAGCATCAGCCAGATCAACAACTACCCGACTGGACAATCTGCGTTATCGATCGTCGCAGCATTGGTCGGCTGTTACTGGGCTGACGCAAGTGGCAAGCACTGGCTCCCCTCCCTCTTTATTTGTGGGTCCATGACCTTCGGCTCAATCTGCATGGCTGTTTGGGACATTCCGGTCGGGCTCAAGTTCTTTTCATTCTACATCGCTGGGCTTGGAGGAGGTCTCAACCCTCTCTTCATGGGTTGGGCATCCACGGTCACCTACAAATCTGCAGAAGAGAGAGCAGTTACGATTGCTTCCATGAACGCCATTGGTCAAGCTCTCTTGGCTGGCCTCAACATCGTTACTTTCCCGACTCCATCAGCGCCACGGTTCAAGTTCGGTTGGTACTGGGTCATGGCCAACAACTTTGTTCAGATTGGTCTTGTCCTCCTAATTATGATGCTCCATAATCGGGAGAAGAAGAGAGATCTACAAGTGTTGGAGGGCAGTGCCAACGAGATCAAAGATCTGGAGAGAGTTGAAGTTCTCGATATCAAGAAGGACGATTTATCTTGATTTGAGAAGACATTGAGGGATGGTGAAATGAAGAGGAGCTGGTGTTCGTCAAGTCTGTATCTGTTGCTTGCTTTATTTTGTCTAGCGAATTGGGAGCGTGGTGTCCGGAGTCTGTCAGTTGAGAGTCTCTGAAATACCCAGGCCATAGTAGCCGTCAGTTGAGGGCTTTCCCCACGTGTGCTCTGAATTGAAATTATGTTTTTGGTTCTCCATCAGCTCCTTGTGCCTCGCAATTGCCACTCCCAACGCGCATTTCAATGTCCTGGGCCGTCCAGGACATTCGCATGTGATGGTTTGAACAAGTCTGTGATCCCTGAATCCCTTTCTAAGTCAAGTCCAAGCCGAAATCCTAGGTGAGCCTCTTGCGCGGTCACCTCCCTGACCTTTCACCCTGACATTTCAATGTCTTGGGATTCTCGAAAAACTTTGATGCGATGTTTTGGCGAAGCTTCTCATACCTCCGTCTTGAAATTTCTCCCCAACTCACCTCGTTGTTTCTTGACGTGCTGACTCATGGTTCTCAGAGGAAAGAGTGTGCTTGAGCATACATCGCCCATCAGGCTACAAATCGCTGGAAATATTGTTCATTGGGAGTTATCTATTTCCTGCCATCCCTCTCCTTACACAAGTCTGTAAAGAAGTCCAATCCAGCATCCCTCCTGATTGTTCCATACATCGAACTGCTATCCAACGGCCTCCCACCCTGCTCCGCGGCGAATTCACTTGCCTTCTCCATGTGTGCCAACGCCACTTCGGAAACCTCCAGTCGAGTCCCTGCCGCCTTTGCACAGTTCAACGCGTGCCTCGCATCTTTCATGGCCAGAGCAACATCAAATCCTGCCTTCCCATCAGGTGCAGGTGCATATGCTCCAGTTGTCAATCGCTTTGAGTACGATTCTAGCACAGGTCCGAACATGTCTCCAACCATCGTTTCGAGAATGTCCGATCCAAGACCTGTCTTCTCGGCAAACACGTGAGCTTCTGAAAGCACTTCCATGAATGAAACAACGCAAATGTTTCCAGCGATTTTAAGCAAGCTAGACTTCGAGACCTCGGTTCCCATTGAGATGACTGATCGTCCCATTACGTCTTTCAGGTAGGGTGCGATCTTTTCTGTTGCGGATGAAGGACCCGCGACCACGAAGATAAGCTTTCCAGCTTCGGCCATTGGAGATGCACCAAATACGGGAGCTGGAGACTGTCAGTCATGCCTTATGTGGAAGGCGTATTCTTCCTCACCTGCCACAAACTGGCCACCTGCTTCTGAAATTTGAGCTGCGATCTTGACGGAAGTATCTGGATGCACAGTGGAACAATCTACATAGATCTTATCTTTGATACCTGCCGCAATGAGTGTAGTTGCTGTCTCTTGTAAGACGGCATCGTTGCTGACCTGTGACATTGATTAGCTTGAGGTCATTGATTCAGAGGGGGGAGCTCACACAAGAAAAGATAATCTCAGATTTCTTTCCAACCTCCGTCACAGTCTCAACCGGAATTGCTCCAAGCTCTTTCAATGATTCTCCTCTGGATAATGTTCGATTGGTGTAGACCAAAGACGGAGCACCTGCACCTTTTAAATATTTCTGCAAGTTCTTGGACATTCCAATGCCCATGGATCCAAGCCCAATCCATCCCACTTGAAGGTTTGCCATTTTCGTATGATGAGAGGGTGATGAGGTCTCGGGGTTCTGAGTTATAAGGACGCTGCCATTATTCCTATATCATACTTAAGTCTTGGATCTTGACGATGAAGTAATCCGGCACTTCGCCCCACACAACAAGGGTCTTGATGTCCAAAATTGGGTGGGAGATGCGCGGTTGAGCTCCACCACTAGCGTATTTTCACAACAATTGTGCTCCACAGCGAGCTACGGGTGAGGAAAGATAGGAGTTCAGTATAACATAATGAACATTTCTGCTGGTGCAGAGGATGCCGTAAGGTATCTTTTCAAACCTCACATCTGTTCTATCACTTTTCTACCTTCCAATCGACCAAGATGAGTTTCGGAAAGCTTTACACCTATCCCAAGGCGCCCCGGGCGACCATGTGCCTCTACATCGCCGAATACAATAAGTAGGTCTAGGTTCTTCCTGAAAATATTCCAAGTCTCGGAGGACATTCTAACGTCTTTCAAGGCTTGATGTGGAAATCGTGGAAGCCTGGCCAATCAAGGTCGATGCAAGCAAAGGAGGTGTCGGCGAGGCGTATCTAGCCAAGTTTCCACCAGGAAAGGTTCCCGCCTTAGAACGACCTGATGGATTCACTCTATACGAATGCATCGCTGTTTCGGTTTACCGTTTGTGGCTCTCTCATCCCGTCCCCGAATCCCGATCATACCGAGAAAGAAGCTAAAATCTCGCAGTGGCTAAGCAAGATCCCAAAACCACACTTCTGGGTTCCACTTTGGAGGAAGAGGCAACGATTCTGAAGTGAGCATAGCTCGTCATGTTGAAGTCTTGACGCTAATAAATGTTCCAGATGGTCATCATTCGCAAATAGCGAGCTTCTTCCACCAATCATGAATTGGATCAATCCCGTTATCGGAAAAGCCCCATCTTCGCCTGAGATTCTGGCAGCGGCAGAGAAGTACAGCGAGGGTATGGTCAGTGTCGTTGAGAAGGCTTTGGAAGGAAAGAAGTTCCTTGTTGGGGACCAGTTGACCATGGCTGATCTTTTCGTCGTGGCTGCGATTGCCAGAGGTTATCAATTTGTGAGTCAATCTAATTCTCAGCGAGGATTCCTTGTTGACATTTCGCCACGCAGGTATTCGCCAAGAAGTGGGCAGCAGCACATCCTAACATTCACGAGTATTATATGAGGATAAAGGGGGATGTCATCTATAGAAAAATTGACGGGGAGCCGTATGTGTTGGAGAATGTTGGAGACAAGCCTCCTAGCTAGATCAATGATCTGGAATGAATGGATTTGTTGCTTCCAACTTCGCGATGCTGCAAAAGATGGGATTTTTGTCGAAGGTGGGATGGCAAGATTGTCCACCTTGACTCCACCTTCGCCATGAGTCGTGCTCCTCTTATCGCCTCCCTTATCGTTAACCGAGACTTGACCCCTCAATGATCCCCACCTCTGTGAAAGGAGGATTTTCCACAACCTTTCGATGCAAAGAACGCTTGCGGAGCTCCTTAACTTTCACCATGGAGGATACTCGAGCTGCCCGCCCGTTCAAGTGCTCCAGCTGCGACAAGGGGTTCACAAGACAGGTGAGAGAGATACAGTCATGTGATAAGTCACGCTTCTAGAGAACTGACGAAACTCAGGAGAATCTCAAGAGGCATGTCAACACTCGTAAGTCCAGCATTATTGGGACATATTGCATTGGATCTGACCACCAAACCAGACCACAAAGGGGTCAATGCTCGAAGCTTTCAGTGTACGCAATGCGATGCTCGTTTTTCCAGAAGGCATGTCCTCTACCATTCAATGTCCCAGAGCTGGTTGGACTTTCGGGTACTACTCCGAAGTCGTTCCGTACTCCCTCCAATTCCCAGATGAAGTCCTTCACTTTTAAGATCCTTGGTTGGACTTTCACGGCCGGCTAATCGAAAATCTGCAACCTTCTCCTAGGCTGTCCCATGATCTTAGCTGACAACTTCAAGTGACCTCCGAAAAAGACACGTTGAGAACTGCCATGCATCCTCCTTTGTTTCTCCCAAGTGTGCCATGGCACCCTCGGCTCCCCAGGTTCTCCAACCATCTCAGCCCTCATCGGCCATAGTCGCAGACTCGCCAACAACTGCGGCGTGGCTCGATTTGTTGATGTCGACGGATGTACCACCACCAACTACAAATCCACCACTGATCTCTCAGCCTCTGTCAAATTATGAGACCACTGCTACGGCGTGAGTGCTCCATACAAGGTCGCACACCATGTTGCTGACAGTATGTAGTGTGTCAGGCGAGGTTAAATGTATCGACAGCTTCTTCTCAAGCTTTCATCAGAATTTTCCTGTGATACACGAGGCCTCTTTCCATGTCATCTCAGCACCGCTTCCGCTACTTCAAGTAATGACTTGCATTGGAAGTCTGTACTGTCAATCGACGTACAATGACGCGTCCAGAAAGCATTTATTTGACTCTGCCTTGGCATCGATGCAGAAATATGTAGGTAATGTCCCGGAGAAGTAGGGGGCTTGCTCACTCATAACAGGTAGAGCAAAACCGATCACGCTACCAAGAGATCTGGGTTCTTCAAACCTTTCTCCTTCTGGAGTATCTTGGGATCTATGGAGGTGATGACGGAAGTTTCCACAAAGCACAAAGAATCCATCGAGATCTTGTGGACGCCATGAGAATGCTTCAGATGTCGCATGATGGCGCTTCGATTTGCTCATTCTCCGACGACTCCAGCGAACGCGACGAAGATGATGATGGCATTGGAGAGGCAGACGAGCAACCGGTAGATGTAAGATGGCAGGACTTTGTGAAAAGAGAGTCAAGAAAAAGGTCCGGAAATCAAAGGTAGCAGCGCAAGAAGCTAACAGAAACAGGTCCATCTACAGCCTCTACCTCCTCGACTCACAGCTCGCCATAATATGTAATCTACGTCCGATGATTTCTTCTCTGGAGATCAAATACGATCTACCTTGTTGTGAAGACATGTGGCTCGCCAAATCAGCCGAGTCCTGGTCAACATGTCAAAAGAGCCAGTTCAAATCTTTCGACAATCCCGATGATCAAGTGTATGCTCAAGAAACACCACCCTCGCAAGGTTTCTTCTACGAAGCATCTCAAACATTGCTGCACCCAGATAGAGGAAAACGACAACCAAGGAAGCTTCGACTCCTCTGGGCATCCCCATTCTCGGCGGTCATTTTGGTAACTCAGATGCAAATGATGGCAAGAGAACTAACTCATGCGAGCTGCCTCTTGGAGAGACCGAAATCGCAGAGGAGGACGTTGTCTGTTCTGACAGATAAACAGCATGCTCAGATATCTCAAGCATTGAAAGGGATTGCAGAGTTAGTGCCGCGGAACCAGAGGCCTGTTTTCAACTTCTTCGATTTCAGACGAATGGATTCTTTCTTGGAAACGCAAGGATCAACTCCGCTCTGGCATACATTTTGGATTCTGTGGTACTACACATCAATCACTTTGTCGCACCCAGACTCACTGCTGGTGAGTGGGGTAGTAGAGTCGACACTTCCATTGGCCATCGCAAGTAAGTTCTGAACGTTCGGGGATGGATCTCCGCTGACCAATGTAGCTGCGGGTCATCTCGCAACACCTCGAAGCAAAGATAAACGAGATATATATGAAGATGGAGATGTCTTCCGTATTGTGAGTTCATCGAACCTGAACCGAAATGTCAACACTTGCTAAAAAGTGGCAGCTGAGCGACCTCGAGCTTGCTCTTGAGATCCTAAATCCCCTCAAATGTACTACGTCGCCGTCTTTGGAAAGTCCTTTTATCACCCTAATAGGGTTCAAAATATGTCTCGTCGGCTGGCGTTTGGTTCGCTTGACCATGGGAGAAGCCGGCGATGCTGCAAAACGTGGACAGCGATCGAATCCTTGCAAGTTCGTCTTGGATGCCATAATGGCTTCTGTCGATACGGGACAAGATGATATGATGTTGGATCAAGAGTTCCCACCTCCTCGAGACACAGCAGGAGCCGAAGTTCAGTATCTGGAGTGGATTGTGGAGTCTTTCAAGAAGAGGATCAGCTGGCCCGCCGGGGAATGGATATCTGCTGTCATGGAGGAGAGTTTGGGTAAAGCCAAGGTTGTGTATAGCTCGTCGATAGCCTGAGAATACTCTTCTCGGTTGACATCCTGTGAACATCGCCTTTCTCGAATGAAGTGACCGTGAAAGTCTGGGTAAGGTTGGGAGATTGAAATTCCTGCTCCACACGACCGAGTCCATCAAGATCGTGTCGGGCGCCTCCGAGCTTCGCACTTCGGGCATCCCCAGTGGCAGTCGCGTCATCCTTCTCCGTATGCGTAGTAGTATCTGTCCGGAGCTTTGGCTCGATCAGCGGTTTCAATCTGCCAGCCTCGAATAGACTGTCTAGATGACTCTTTTCTCCGTCAGGTCTTTCCTTGATCCAGACAACCATTCCAGCACAGCTTCAGAAAGTTCAAGCTAGGCTGGAACTTGAAAGGCTGGGATATCTTGTACCTTCTTCAATCTGCCTCCATCGAAAGTTCCAACAAATTGACGAGCATCTTCAGCTCCATGCTCGTAGATACAGCTGTTGCCACTGTAAAGTCTGCTGCAAAGGCATGGGGGAGGAAATCGTGGTTGTCAGGGAGGCTGCGAAGATTCGGTATTCAAGCATCGTGTGCCATTCGGAGAAGCTTTCCGCGTTTTCGCATGTCGACTCAGATCGCACAATCGAGTGGAGACAAAGTTCGCAATCGTAGGTAGTTCGAGGTAGATGCCAGAGGTGATGGTGGGGGGATTATAGAGGAGAGGAAGTGGAGGTCGTGATGTGTTGAAGAACTGCGCGATTGCCGGCTCTGGTCACCAAAGTGACGGTCTCGACGACTATCAGCATCAACATCTTCATCACAACAATCCAATAATTTGGACTCAGGACGAGCGCATACAGTAGCCTGCGTCGGAACCCTTTGCATCGTTGCCAGCCTAGATTGTCTCTTGCATGTTTAACGCACATCCAGCGACGATTGCTCTCTCGGTCCTTCTGTATCTTTCAACGCCATCGACGCCAGGCGATTGAATCCTGCCTTGGGAAGACACGCAAAGTGTGCCATTGGGTTTCTCAAGGTGCAAGGACTCGTCTTCAGGGAAGAAGGCCACGACCCGGCGCGAGCATACGAAGCGTGTCGGTCATATCTCCAGCGCCCAATTGAAAGGAGATCCTATCAAATGCATGAGCATCATTTGACGCCGTGCGTTTCCGTTCTTCTGGGGATGCCATGGTGGAGCTCCGTAGTCGCAGTTCTCGGGCATATAGTTTGATGGTGCTCCACATCAAAGCTTCCAAGAATGGAGGGAATCACTTTCAATGTTTGTCATTTTCGTCAACATCAAATCCTCGATTCTCCTTCAGAAAGAGAACCACAAGTAGTGAAACGTCTAGGATGGGATCAATTCAGCCTACCTCTGTTTTTGCTTCTGCAGAATACATTCCTCCCGATGCCATCTTTGAAGTCACCAAAGGCTTCTTGGCTGACTCCGATCCTCGCAAAGTCAACGTTGGAGCAGGAACATATCGTGATGAAAATGGAAAACCATGGGTGCTACCATCAGTCAGAATGGCAAAAGAGATCGTGGCAAACTGTGGCCATGAATATCTTCCCATCGCGGGGTTGAAGACATTCCGAGACAAGGCAGCTGAACTTGTTTTTCATGACACAAAAGCCTGGAGTGAAGGACGGGTTCGTATTCCTAAATCATTGAAGATCCAGTGCTGACAAAATCAGGTGGCCACCTGCCAGTCCCTCTCTGGAACTGGTGCTCTCCATCTTGCAGGACTGGCCCTAAAAAAGGCCAACCCAACGCTCAAAACGGCTCTCATCACAGAGCCGACCTGGTCGAATCATGATCTACTGTTCAGTTCCTTGGGCTTCGAGGTCATTAAGCTGCCGTATTATAAGACCGGTGCATTCGACTTCCCGAGCTACATGGCTGCTTTGAGAGCGGCACCCTCCGGCTCGGTGATTGTGCTTCATTCGTGTGCACACAACCCCACAGGATGTGACCCTTCGAAGGAACAGTGGAAGGAGATTGCAACCGTCATCGCAGAAAAAAGCATGTTTCCCGTCTTTGATTCCGCCTATCTTGGTTTCAATTCCGGCAATGTGGACGAGGATGCATGGGCCATTCGATACTTCATCGAGGAACTGAAAATGGAAGCTTCTGTCTGTCTTTCATTTGCGAAAAGCATGGGATTATACGGTATGCACGCTCAAACATCCAATGGAATGTTACTGACTTCCAAGGTGAACGGATTGGTCTTGTTACCTTTTCAACTGGCTCTCAAGACACGGCAAGGGTGATGAATTCCATTCTCGAGAACGTCCAACGAGCAACAGTATCAACCCCTCCTGTCTATGGTGCCCAGATCGCAGGAGCGGTCCTCAATACCCCTGAAATCGCAAAGCAATGGGCGCAGGACCTCATTACAATGTCGAGTCGCGTGCAGTCCACGAGAAGAAAGCTTTACGAAGAGCTTCTGCGACTAGGAACACCTGGTGATTGGTCTCACATCGTGAAGCAATCGGGCATGTTCGGCTACACCGGGATCAGCCCAGCCCAGATTAAGGAACTCCAACGTTCGTCTCTTCTTCTAGCCCCCGTTCAATCTAACATATTGCAGTTAAGTATCACATTTACATGGCAGACACATCACGAATCTCGATCGCGGGTCTCAACGAAAGCAATGTCGAATACTTTGCTCAGGCTATGGATCACGTTGTCAGAACAATCAACTAGGAATGTACTGAACATTCTGTTTGTCTTCTGCACCAGTTATTGTCATCTATGTTCCTGTTAGGCTCCCTCTCCGCTTCCAGCGAAGTTATGTACTTAAATTGCGTTTGTTTGTCTATAAACATCACCAAGTTAACTAGATGCCCATTGCGTTTCGGTTGCTTGCACTGTTTGGCATTCCCTCTTTACTGTCATACATTCACAACGGACAAATAACTTGACGCCCGACGGCCTTCCCAAGCTTGAGCGCATCCAACGCCTTGTCCACATTGGCTAGAAGAATTACTTCTACAGGCGAGACAATTCCCACATTGCTAAGTGCCAGCGCATCTTCGATGTCGGTTTTCGAGCCATTAGTTTGTGCAACCAGTTTCAACCCCTTCACCATAAGATGCCCAGTGTGAAACCTGTTCTCTTTGTCAGTATACGCAACACTTGGTCATTGTTCTCATGTACGTACTGCACCATTGCTGGTCCGACAGAAACGATTGTTGCTCCGACGGCGGAATACTCTATAGCTTGCCTATTGGTGAGTCTCTGTTAGGCCTGTGGCTTCTGGTCGTTTCCAATGGGAAGGGTAAAGAATACTAACGAGTATGATGTGGGGGATGCACTGCAGACAACAGTTCCGTGTGAACCCCCATTCGTAGCCTCTCTGATTCGGTGAACAACTGTCTCAGTATCTTCGTAGTCGACGAAGACATCAGCTCCCATTTTCATGCAATGCTTCTCCTTTTTGTTGCTGTCAATAGCAACAACGTGGTATCCGAAGTGTTTGCCGTATTGAACAGCGAGGCCACCAACGCCGCCAGCGGCACCAACAACACACAGCCACTCTCCAGGTTTCAGATTGGCAGAACGAACACCCCCAAGAGCAGTACCGCCAGCACAAAGTAATGGTGCTAGTTCCGTCGCTTTTGCTGTGCTTTTCGGGATGGAAATCAAGTTCGAAACCGGAACTGCAACATACTCTACTAATAGTCAGTCAATGCCCAAATATTGCAAATTCTACAAACCTTGGTTGGTGCCATGTCCATCATAACCATTCATCTTTACCTTCTGACACAGGTTGTCCTTGCTAGTCTGACATGAACTGCACTGGTGGCATGTAGATCGTCTCCAACCCATACCAACTCGGTCTCCAATTGCGAATTCAAAACTCCTTCCTGTATCTTCTCCAAGAGCAACGATATATCCCACTCCTTCATGCCCACTCACCAATGGTCTATTTGGTATATTGGGAGCTGGGGGATATCCATCACGTGGATTTATGTCTCCAGAGCAAACTCCAGATGCTTCGATCCGAATTAGAGCTTCGTCTGGACCAGGTTTGGGCACAGGCCAGTCTTCAACGATGGTGTGTAGTTCTCCATATGCGCCTTTGAGGACAGCGGCAGTCTGGACGGCTGGAATGGCGTCGGAGGCCATGTTCGATTGTGATGCAGGAGAACCGCTTGCAACGGGTTCTGTGCTGGACAGCAGGTTGAAAGCCCGATGTTTACATATTCAACTTGCATGGAAGAGACTCAAGGCTCTGAATCTCGGTTTACGATCGGCCCCACCAGCTGTATGGGTTATTCCACATGACCTTCAAAGCCACAAAGTAGGAGCGACTGTGGTAGGGACAGGAATCCGGAGATGATCTTCACATGGGATCTGCGAAGGTCTCACTAGCTTGGTTTACTCCATATTCCGCAAGCGAAAAAGGCATCTCTCCGGAAGGATGTTGCGCTGGCTGTTTCATTACGGGGCCACATGCGGACCCAGATCCGGGATCCGGTACCCGAACTCGAAGTCCCGGATGATAGAACAACAATTGCCTGTCTTCTTGCCTACCTCAATAGGTGCCTCGGAAGATGCATAGCGAGTAAGTCGAGTACCGTCTAGAGTTCAGTATCGCTTATTGAATGTCGAACGTCGAACAAGTCCTTGGAGCCAGATTTTGTCGATTGCGAATGTTCAACAGACTTGATTTTCCAGCACCAACCTCTCTAAATGACTTTATTGGACTCAGAAAGCTTTGCAGAATTGTGGAGTAACAAGTGGCGGTTGGTTCTATGGGCTGCTGTTGTTTACCTCAGTTATAAGGTATGAATCTTCTTGAGCGCGATGAATGTTTGCTTGGACACATGTTGAAGCGTATCATAGGTCGTCTATGCGAAGTTCTTATCCCACACAGCACGGGTACCCGGAGCTCTCATCGATAAGATATGTGGTATTCGGTGGTTTGTATCCGGCCTGACTGGTCAAAAGATGTATTTCGTTGATCGTCAAGTACGCACCTATGGTGAGTCTATCTCGAGAAGGTTACTGGATACATCACTCACACACATATCTCGCAGGAACTCTCGTGGAGGTTGCACCGAACAAACTAGCTTGCGCAAGTTCTGATGCGGTCAAAACGATATACGGATCCCATGAGTGGAAAAAGTCGCATTTCTACAGTGATTTCGCTGATTTCAACGGCACTCCATCACTCTTTTCGGAGACGGACCCTATCAGAGCGACTATGCTTCGAAGGTGTTTCTTGCCTGCATTTTCTCGCGCCAATTTGGTTGCCATGTCGAAAAATATATTCATGCACCTGGAAAAGTTCATCTCAAAGCTTGAGGAATTTGAGCGTCAAGGTCGACCTCTTGATACGTATCGGTGGTTCCGCTACTTGACGTTCGAGGTTGTGAGTATGTGGCCCATAAATATCTTCCATTTATCAGAAAGCATACGATGATTGATACTTGATTAGCGGATATTGGTTTTGGGGCTGAATATGATATGATTTCGCATGGCGAGATCGATCATCCATTTGTCAACGACTTTGATGATAGCGTCGCTTGGGGAATCTTGGTACGATAGTGTTCAATCTTTCACGATTGGGAGATGCTGACCATCATATAGAAATCGTTTTTGGGACCTGTCATAGAACGCATTCCTGTTTCATGGTTTCCGAGGTCCATTCGAGAATGGCAGTTGGCTGAGGTGCGGACAGAACGGGTGCGTACCTAACGCCTTGACAGCTACCAAAACTCACTAATTATCTCATAGCACGCTCGAGGTGGTCTAGATAAATGGCGCGAGCAAAAAGACCAGGGCATAGCTGGTCATCGAGTTGATATATTGCAAAGACTGGTCGAGCATGGCGAAAAGAACGCAGAGGACAGACTGACTGAGAAGGAATTGGTCACCGAAATCATGGAAATCATGTACGAACCTGCCCAAAACTCTTCTGATACAACTGTAATTCTTACGCATTTTACCAGGCTTGCAGGAGGAGACACTACGGCGAGCACTGTAACATATGCGTGCTATGAGCTCACGAGATTTCCCGAGGTACAACGAAAGCTTAGGCAAGCTCTGAGGGACGCGATACCCGATACATCGGTGCCTATCACCGTGGAGACACTGGAAGCGATACCTTATCTGGACTGGACAGTCAAAGAAATGCTTCGAATGCATCCAACTCTACCATCGTCGCTTGAGAGGGTGGTACCGGCAAATGGTGCTGAGATAGCTGGCCATCAATTGAAGGGTGGGACTATCGTCTGCATGCAAGCTTTTACGCAACATCGGCAAGAAGCAATTTTTCCCAATCCCGAAGAATTCGAACCAGAAAGGCGAGAAATGTTTCTTTGCCCTAACAACGAGAACTTGAAGATACATTTTGCTGATGCAGTTTCACAATCTAGATGGGCAGTAAACGCGACTGCAATCATGAAGGCAAACTTGCTGGCCTTTTCATCAGGCGTGAGATCATGTGTTGGTCAGAAGTATGTTTCCCAGAACGATTTCTCATGACATGGACTAATTCAATTCAGTCTGGCAACCATGCAAATGAAGATTCATATGGGCATGATTCTGCGCAAGTACCGTATCGAGGGGCACCCAGACACCAATCCGCACTCAATGGAACCACTGGACTTCTTTCAAGGGAAGCCGAGAGCTGGGAAATGTATGCTTTATTTCAAGAGAGACGAATAGACACCATCTTTATACACGCAGCTAATGGATATACCTTGGATGTCACGGTTCAATGGCGATACTGAACTCAGCTTTCTCTAAGCCCTTGTCGTTTTGGAAGAGTTCCCTCGAATGAAATATATCCCATCTTTGTACACCAGAAGGAAAAGCAGGCATTGTATCACTTCCCAAGTCCACTTCGTATTGATAGCTTCTTGCAATCATTTGCGTTTGAATAATTCCAAGGTTCTAATTAAACTAAGTTGGATGCTATGTACCTCGTAGGAAATGTTTAGAATCACAAGCAATCCTGGAATCGCTAAAATTACAATAACGTTGCCAATAAACTCTCATCTTCTGCGCTTCAACTTGGAATTTACTGAGTTTTATCGAGGCTTGGTTCATTGAAAGGCAAGGTTGGAAAAAGCTCTATTTTTGCGAATCTCGGACTTCTAGAATTATTATCTCACTGGTGAAATCCTGGCTTCTCTTTCGCATGACATGTCACCCACAACTTTGTCGACTTTGGCTTTGCCAACGCTCCACGTTCAATCAATACCATATCCTCATCCGTCATACCATTTGCCAGTTCGAATCGATCAAACTCTTCGAGACACTTTACCAGGCCCATCTGCATGTGCATCCAGGCTAATCCACGACCGAGACATCTATCAATATGGTATATTAGTAGTTTCGATCGTCCTAAGTATAGTTGCACGGTGGAGGGGTAGACTCATACCCTCTTTGACCAGCTGAGAAAGGAATGAAAGCCTTGTTCATCCGTTCCTTGGTTTCTGGTGAAACCCCCAACCACCTGTCAGGATTGAAAACCTCTGGATTTTCGAAGACTTCGGAACATCTATGGATTGTATAGGGCTGCGCAGATATTATCGTCTTCGGTCGCGTAAAAACAGATCAGCTTCCAATTTTGATATTACCAAACTGGAACTTGACCACCCTATCGAAAAGACTTACACCTGGCGGATACTCAAAACCTTCTAATGTAAATCCGTGTTGAGGAACAACTCTGGGCATCGGGGATGGTGCTGGTGGATATATGCGCAGAGTTTCTCGAACAATCGCGTCAAGATATGGTAGCTTAGCAAGATTGAAGCTGCTGTAGCCCTGCGGGAGTGTCGCGAGCTCGTGGCGTAATCTCTTCTCCATTTCTGGGTTTTTGATGAGGAGCCAGAGCATATATGTCAACGTGATAGAAGATGCCTCTGAACCTGCAATACTGAAACCTCAGATGTCAGTAAATGAGTTGGTAGGAATTTGGTTAACAACATTTCACTTACATAAATCCGTGTCCTGAGAGAGCGATGCTCCAAGGGCTGTATCCATCCTTAGGATTGCCTGTCTCGGGGTCCAAGAAACCAGACATTAATGTTCCCCTTTTCTTCGAAGTATCTTGGTCTAGATACTGCTTGACTTGAGCTTGAGAATAAGCGAAGACCCGTTGAAGCCCAAAGTAAGCATCTTTGAGAGATTTGAACGGTAGATACGGAATGAATGGGAGCAACCAAGCGAATGTGTTTTGCTGAAAATCTGTTAACTGGTAGCCTATAACGTCTTGTAAGGTATGCATACCAGTCCAATCAACATGAATGCATTGTTGAAATCAATGACGTACTGATGGTCTTCGCCAGACTTCAGTTGGTCGAAAGACCGATCAAAGGATAGGTCACCGACGGCGTCGAGAAGCAAGTACTTACTGTCATGTTGTTAATACGGTGGGTTTTGTGAAGGCAAAGCTTGAAGAATACTTACAATAATTTGAACATATCAACCTGCTCTGCGGACTTCATAGCAGTAACCAGTTGCTCAAGCTGACCTGCATATCTGGCCTCGTATTGCTTCAAACTGGCGGGAGAGAACATAGGCTGCAGGTCCCGTCTCTCTGCCACAGCACGCTTGTGGTCGGTATAATTGAACAGTCCCGCATACTTAGGTCCAATACCGGGTTGAATGGTCGCATAGAAATTGGACTTGATGAAAGAGCTGCATTTTGTGACAAAGACGTAGTGAAATGCCTCGGGAGAGGAGATGGAAACTTGATTTGGGCCAATTCTGACAACGCGTCCGTGTTTTTCGTGGAGTTCTTGTATGACGTTGAAGCGATCACCTTATATTCCCTATTAGTATGAGATACATCACCTTACCATCTCCTCGCTTACATTTGATTGTGTGATAAATCTCCCACCATTCGCTCAAACTTGCCGCGATTGGCCCCGGAAACTTCGTGAGAGGATGTAAAAGAAGGTTATAAAGAGTACGCCATAGTGCTATACACACAGAAAAAAGAATAATTGCAAGAAGAGGTAATGTGGTCTTCCAGTTTGACTCAACAAAACCCGATAGATTATGAGACATCTCGGTTGATCGATGAAAGCGGAAGTTTGAAAACTTGATGCAAGACATTGTTTCTTTTGCAGCTGGCTATCTTTTGATACCCAGCATTTCAGTATCACTTGGCCACCACTTGTTGAGAATGACCCATGCTGTCAACAGAAGTTATTGGTCCAATCAAAACAAACTCCGCGTGGATGTTATGCGGAGTGCAGAGTACGGAGTGCGGACCGCGGGGTGGTGGGCGAAACCGCGGATCCGATGTGGACGACCCGTACTTGGAATCGTTGCCGCTCCCCAGACCCTTTGGGGCATTCAATCGCCTCCCCCCCGCAAAGTCGCCCTCGGCGCTCGTAACTCCGAGATAAGATCCTAGCTCGTCCTTAACGAACACCATTTTCAGCGGCGTGGCTATACGGATGTGGTTTTGCAAGCCTTTGTGATAATCAATCGTTGCAAGGCGACGCAGACGAGCGGTTTCTTTAAACCTAGACGCGAGGCTCAGAAAGGGTACTGGAACTCCGGCTTCTTACCAAGTCCCATGCCTTGCCTCAGTCAGCACAGTCACATTTCTCTCTTCCAGATGTGTCAAACCCGTCCAAATCCATCTGCCCATAACGAAATGAACACTAGATTGAAGGTCATAATTTGCGGCGGCGGTATCGCCGGATTTGCGACTGCTTTGCTCTTGAGGGAAGATCACGATGTCACCATTCTCGAGTCGTCAACCTTGAATCAGGAGCTCGGTGCTGCTATCACTTTATCGATGAATGCAAGCAGACTGTTGAGGTCAAGTCTAGCACGAGCTGGATTTGACCCTGTCAAGGCACGATATGTTGAAGCAGAAAAGGTCGGAATGCGTGCTACACGAATGTACTCTGTCATGCTAACAGCTTCAAGTTTCAAGAACTGCACTGGCAAGACCTATCTGTACTTCTTGAATGGGAGATGGAGATGGTCACCAAGAAGTACAATGAGCCCTGGTGGTACTTCTCTCGTCAAGACGTCCACGGAGAACTTAAACGAGCTGCACTATCAATGGATGGCCTGGGTACCACTCCCCACCTGGAATTGGGGGCCCAAGTGGAAAGAGTCGAAATACCCGGCAACATTGTTCACCTCAAAGACGGCCGAACCTTCGCTGGCGACGTTATCATAGGTGCTGATGGAATACGCACAGCGACAGGGAATTCGGTCTTTGGCGAAATGAAGTCCGTCTCCCAAGGTCTCTCCGCATACCGATGCATGATTCCCAGCGAGCGCATGAGAAAAGATCCCGACACAGCCATGCTGGTTGACTCTGCCAAAGTTCTCATGCTCATTGGTCCGGATCGACGTATTGTGGCCTACCCTTGCTCAAGTTGGGAGTTCATGAACTTCGTTTGTATATTTCCAGACGACACAGAACGGCGGCAGCAGTGGGGCACGAATGTCACCGTAGAAGAGATGGTCGAGCAGTTCGAAGATTTCCACCCGAGTGTTGCGAAATTCCTTGGAATGGCAACGGATACAGGAGTTTGGTCACTACGAGACCGAAATCCGCTTTCAACGTTGGTCAAAGGAACGTTTGTACTGATTGGTGATGCTGCTCACGCTATGGGACCTCGTGAGTCCGGAATTCGTTGTCCTTGCATTGTGAACTAATCTTTCTCAAGATCAAGGTCAGGGTGGCTGCCAGGCGATCGAAGATGCAGAAGCCTTGAGAGTAGTTTTGAAAGGTGCTACCTTGGAGGATGTCGAAAGGCGCCTTGCAGTCTTCGATGAACTGCGGGTCGAACGAGTGAGAACTGTCATCGAGTACACGAGAGAAATGGCGCCGAAGAAGACGAGTGAGCAGAGGGTTAACCACAAGACCACACAAACGTACTCAGACTACTACTGGAGATATAAGATGACACAGGAGGCAGTAGAGGCAATGAAAAAGCACGGCTTTGCCTTAAATTTGATAAATCCGGCAACAGGGGAGACCATCATTTCGTAGAATCTCTCAAAGCCGTATGTTGTCTGACGGTTTCCAGGTAGAGAAGAATCATTTGTGGTACACAAGATCACAGGATCTGCAATTGTGTTTTCCGTGAGGACATGTCCAACCGTGTATCGTTTTGGAAAGGGCCGTTACCATTGGGAGTTTCAAGGTCCTTGAGCTTTAGGAGGATTCAAGAATGTAGTTGCAATTTGCGGCCTGCCACCCACAAATGGAGTCACACTCCTCACAAGCTTCGTGACTCCTATGTTATATTCTTGTGAGCTGTGGCGCGGTAGTCCTCAGAGTAGCTGTGAACTCTCCCTTGCCAGAGTGAGTGTTGTGGTACGGCCGACTTTCTTCGCTGACACTATCATCCATATCATTGACTTCTAAGAAGCTCGCGACTCATTTGTAAAGCTATTTGTGTTTCTAGACACATGACCATCCATCGGAAGTCCTTTTAAGAGAGGTTGAGTCATGGGGCGGAAAGTGGAGTGCAAGCGTTTTTCATGAGCAGAATCTAGAATCTTGTCTTACAATTTGGACCAATCAACAAGCGTTATTCCTGCTTGAGAATGGTAATTGGGTGGCTTGGTGACCCCGGAACGTGTGGGGAAATACGGGTCCACTTCTCCGGCTTTTCACACTCCACACTCTGGTGCGCTAAAATATGAATTCCTTGGGGTCTTGATGTGGATATATAGAACAAAATTCCAATCACTGCTTTTATGATACCTGGCCTCTTGAATTTCCGTTGACGCGGAACCTGGTATCTTATTTTTTTGGTTTCTTTCATCCAGCTCGACCTCGATACTCGCACACTGTCAGTATGCATTCAAAATCATTGACTCGTCAATGCACCGTTGGTGATCCAAAGGTCAGACTTTTACACTCTAAGACCGATCTTTAATGCTAAATTCAGAGACCAGTTCTGGCCATCACTTATCAAATATGCCGTTCTTCTCAACCTCAGTCTCTTTGTGTTTCTGGGAAACATGTATTCGGTGAGTCAACTCTCTTGAAGCATTGAATGGGCACTGATATCCGAAGTCTGGAATAGCCACAGGTTTTCCGGAGTTGGCAATGGACTTCAGGGTATCCTTCGGGAAGCTTACCGACCTCATAGCTTGGTCTGTCCTCGCACTTGGTGTTTCCAGCATATTCTGGATGCCGATAGCACTCTGCATTGGGAAGCGTCCTGTAACGATAGCATCTCTGATTGTTTTCCTGGCGGGATCACTTTGGAGCCAATATGCGACAAGTTTTGACAGCTTGCTTGGATCCCGAGTTTTGGCAAGTCTTGGTAGGGTGATACCTTTGAGAAAGCTTGATAGATACTGACATAAATCTACAGGAGCAGGAGCAGTTGAAACACTTGGCCCTTCGATGGTTGCAGGCGAGTGTCTTGGGTCTGTATTTTCTTGCCATGAGCTAATCAGGATACTATAGATCTATTTCTCGAGCGAAAGTATGCAACAGCAATGGCATTCCTTCAGATGTTTCTCGCGGGTGGCTCGCAAATTGGTCCATTAATTGCTGGGTACCTCATAGAAGCAAGAGGATGGCATTGGTTTTTCAAGCTCACTTCGATTCTGATCGGAATAAACTTGTTCTCAGTCATTTTCTTCCTTCTGGAGACCACTTATCGTCGCAATGTGGCCGATGGCCAAATAGGATCTGAGCAGAGCCCCGGCTTCGTATCGGACAAAGCCGAAGACGTTGAGATAATTGAGACTGTTACACGGACAAATGATCCATCAGGTGCAGAGCTCAATACACCATACGCCGGAAGTTATTGGACAGACCTGATCCAATTCCACGACCGTGGTTTAGAACAACAAGGTATCAGAGCAGTATTTCGACGAGCCATCGAGCCACTCCAATTCTTTGCCGTACCCCAGGTGGTTTATGCTGGAGCTTCTTTTGGAACAGTCATTGGAGGGTAAGTCCAAGCTCCAGACATATTTTTAGCAGGCCGATGCTCACACTTCTGCATAGAATTGTGGTAATCTCCTCGCTGTCTCCTGCTCTTCTGTCACCTCCGCCCTATCTGTTCACCTCCGCCCTATCTGTTCACCTCGAAGGCACTAGGTATTTTTCCATTGGCGTCCCTAATTGGTGTTGTTATCGCCTATCCGATGGCTGGTCCCCTCACTGATGCGATTTCTCAATTCATGAGGAGAGGTTCTGGTGAACATCAACCAGAACATCGCATGCCAGCTTTGGTCTTACCATTTTTGATCTGTCCTCCAGGATTGATCCTCTATGCCTATACGATCGCCGCAAAAAGAAGTTATGCCATTGCCGGAGTTGGTTTCGCTATGCAGTCAGCTGGCCTCGTGCTCGTTCCCAGCGTTCTCTTAGCATACGCAGTCGACACTTATCCACGGCGAAGTGGGGAAGCTTTAGTCTTGATCAATGCGATAAAGAACTCCGTTGCTTTCGCTCTGACTAAAAGCACTGGCAAATGGTTCTATAATGAAGGTCTGAAGAAAATGTTCGTTGAGATGGCTGCGGTTCAGTGGGCTATTTTGTTTCTGGCTTTGCCATTATATTTTGCCTCGCCTTGGTTGAGAAAGAAGACCCTACGATTCCTGTGATGGTGTGTGGTAGGGGCAGTTAATGTAGTTCACCTGAGATGAATTCATATGGCTCGCGAGCAAAGATTTTGTCTCTTGCGTGGCTATATTATAGTGTGAATAATGGGCTGCTCGTTTTCCCCCTAAATAGGGCCCCACGGTTTATTTAGATCTTTGCATCGATTAAAAATCCGCGAGTAATTTTCCCGAAAAGCTCGGTTTCCGGTTGTTTGAGCCCGGGCCGTGTCGCACTTCTTTGCCAAATCTCATGCTACCCGAGCTTGCCACCGCCGCACGTCCTCGTAGGGCCCCATAGTGGGAAAAACGAGCAGCCTAGTGAATAAACAATATCTAATAGTTTGCTGCATACTATCACAAATTTAAAATTCAACACATCGAGAATAGAAAGGCTTATTCTGCGTGCGCATTGAGACCAAATTTCATCGGCGCCCAACTTGGATGGAGCATACCGTTTTCCTTGTGCAGGTCTCTTGCGCGCTGTGGAGAATACGGAACTGGTGGGGGACTGTCTCGCTAAAATAACCAATGCAGGACTGAACCGAAGAGCTGCCGACTGTCCAGAAAGGGGGCCGAGACACCGAAACCCCGCAAATGCGGAGACGCGCTAAGCTGCTGCGACGTCGTCAAAGGGGACAACTTCACTTGTGCTGCAGTTCGATTTAATATCAACGCCCAAAGCTTTTTGTTAGATTAATACGATGCTAATGCAATTGCGGACCGGATCTCATTACAGCACTACCAACTCCAGGAATCAAATCAGCAATGGCAACAGGGATGCACCACCGACCCTCCTTTTCTGTCTCTTCTACCTCCTCTTCCTCCAGAGCTGCCGATGAGACTGGGGAGCGTCCTCGGAATCGGAGCCTTCTTTTGCCTGATACGCATCAATCCGCATCCCAAACTGCAAAGCTCCTTTCGCGACAGCAAACTCGCCATCAGTGTCCACTTTGTGAAAAATCCTACGACCGTCATGACCACCTCACCAGGCACTTGCGATCACGTAAGTTCCGGGCTTGTCTCTCCACTTGTGATTGTATTATAAATGAAGATGCTACTAAATACCATGATTAGATGACAACGCACGACCATTCCAGTGCGCCAGGTGTCAAAAGGGGTTCAACAGACTGTAAGTACACTTTGTTACCGTTCCGCGAAGTGTATGTTCCATGTACTTCTACGCTGTCTTTACACGATAGATGAGTAAAAGCAGGAAATTTTAAAATACCCCTGCCAGAGCCACATATTGTCTTTCTAGAGGGTTTGCCCAGTCGGAATTGACAGAATAGTAGTGATCTCTTGAATCGTCACGTGCTAGGCCATACACGGAGGAACGCAACCCCCAGAAGCCAACCACCGACTCGACCAAAAGAGAGAACAGCACAAGCTTGTAAGAGTTGTGTGGTAGCAAAGGCTAAATGCGAGGACAAAAAACCATGTGGGGTAAATATGACTTCCTTTTGAGCTTTGAAACGTCAAGGTTAACAGCAGCTTCAGCGATGCCGAAAGAGAAACACGGCCTGCGTTCCTCCCGACCCTTCTACTACCACTGGAACTCCTTCAGAGAGTGCGCAGAGTCCGGAAGCCACAGAAATGCTCTCTCCGACATATTCTGTTGAATTTCACCAGCGGCAGCTGGTCTCAGGAACCCAACCCGCTGGCTCCAATAGCTCGCTCGAAACCCGAAGATCCGACACAGAAAAGCAGGACGTCTTGAATTCTGGCATGATCGGTGACATTGATGCTACAATGTTGTTAGACCAGGATACATTCGACGGTCACTCGCAGACATTCGCGGACTTCTTCGAGCAGATAATGATGCCATCGTCTGATCATCTTCCTTCTAGTCAGGATATAATTGCTCCACCTGATGTATCAAACTTTGCGCAAGATGTGCAATTCTGTCTGGATGACTTTGACTTTCAGCTCCTAGAACATTTCCCAACCAAGGTTTTCTTCCCAAACTATCCTACCACAGAAGCAGATTCATATTCATCGCCGTCAACCCTTTCATTACGAGCAGATGCCTTCCAGTTATCGCCGTGGTATGTTCCCAGCATCAAGTTAATATGCAATAGTTAATTCTTTCAGGGAATGGATTCCTCCACCGAAACATGACAGTCTATCTCAGCAGCAAGATATCAGCATAAACGAGGGCAGTGTTTCTCCAGATTCTGGACTTCAGGCCTTGGCTCAGAGGCCACACCTCCCAAACTTGCTCAACGCATCTACTCGGGACAAAATGTTTAAAGTTGTCTTGAACATTTGTTCGCCAAAGCAAAACATTCCAACTTTTCCATCACAGGCCCTTCTTGCCAACGTCATTGAAGTCTTTTACATCCAAGAAGCAGAAAGTCTAGAGGCGAGAGTCCAACCAAATGCGTTTTGCCTCGTCAACACACGCCCAGAACTACTCCTAGCCTTTATCGCCGCAGGCTCGGTTGCTGTAAATAGCGAATCCATTCAAAAGATGGGCATGGCTTTTCAGGAAGTAGTAAGATTAGCTGTGGGAGAACTGGTAAGAAGCTAACCAGCTGGAAAAAATCCTATGAGAACTAACAGCGGTTAGTTTGAACGAGATAATAGTACTACACGTGATCTTCAAGCTCTACAGGCGTACATGCTGTGGCTGGATATTGGCCTCTGGTCAGGCTACAAAAGGTCAATGGAGATTGCTGGAAGTTTCCTTCAACCACTGTACACGGTAACGGCATACTTGCACCATTTTTGCAGGAAGAGAAGACTGACTGAACAACGAAGCTGTTAATAAAGGCAAATGCCTTCGCACGATCCAACCATCGATCGATAAGTATACATCCCGGAGATTCAGCTGAGATCACCGAATCTGTATGGCGGGATTGGCTCGAAAAAGAATCAATAAAAAGGTAATAAGCCTTGCTTCTTGATCAATTCTGTTGACTAATGCTCTACAACAGACTCGCAATTCAAGCATTTTTGCATGATTCTCGTGCCTCGCTAGCTCTGCTCAGGAATCCTATCATCTCCTATGCGCACATGAATGTTCCGCTTCCCAGCTCGAGAGACTTATGGCTTGCACCGGATTCCCAAAGCTGGGCCAACATGATCGTGGCGAGAACTGCGTCGATAGGATTCCAGCCCCCATTACTAGTGGATGTGTTTGCAAATATAGATCTCCTAGAAGGCTTGAGTTCTAGAGTCGACGTTTATCTTTGCTACCTCGCGGCGCTCCATGCCACTGCGGCTCAAGTGTGGGACTACAAACAACATTCAAATTTCGCGAAAAATTCCAACCGCACGTCGGACGACCCCCTTGACTTGCTGAATAACGCTCTGCAAAAGCATCTGTTCGTGATTCAGATCTCAAACTCCACTCTCGAGAAGTCAGCTAACAAGGTTTGTCCAGGTACAATACACTTACCAAGCTCCGCTCGAAATGCCAATCATTTGGGAAGAACTCACCCGAGGTGAGGCTCCTAGCGGAGTTCTTAATGATGCTCCTCCATGTTTCTCTCGATGACGTCCAACGCTTTGCTGGAAAGGAGGGCGAGAGCAGCGCTCGTGAAATCGTTCCCGCGATGAGAGAATGGTGCTACTCCAAGGACGCCCGGATCGCCATCTGGCATGCAGGCCAAGTTCTACGCGCTGCGAAGGATTTCCAACATACCAAGCTACGAGGTTTCCATGCTGTTGCGGTCTATTTCTCCGCTCTGACAATGTGGGTGTATGGGTTGATCATTTCGGATTCTGACCGTAGAAGCGGCTTCGACACCCCGATGCAAGATAGAATAGCAGTATCAGAACAAGAGCAACGCGGAAAGCATCGCCAGTTTACTTTTCCCGCGCAGTCTAATTCACTTGTTGAATCTGCGAGCGTCTTTCTAGACGAAGATGATGGCCCGGAAATCCGATCATTCATTATGTTCAATCAAGGCCGACCTGGTCTGCGCTGCACAGAGACACCACGCTCTAAAGAAAACGAACAGTACGAAGCGCAATTCTGTCGTCTACAGTGTGCGAAAGGCGTCATGATGAATGCAGCCGCAATCATTCAGACAAATCACCCAGAGGAGACCACTTGTCTCCCGCCAATGGTAGGCAATCTATTGGATTTGATGAAGATACTTGGAGAGCTATCAGGATGAAAATACCAGTGCAGGGAAAAGCAAAGTTGGATGACCTATTATTATGGAACAATGAGTGCAAGCCTCCAGTTGAAATTTTGGCGCTTCTGCAACATTGGTGTCCTCTCATATCAGTCCACAAAGGGTTTCTCGCGGGCAGCGAAGTTGGGGCATTTGTAGAACAACAAGATATTCCTATGTAAGACTTCAAAAGCAGTCCCCAACGCCTAATGCATATCGAAACTATGGTCAAATTTGAAATAGACAGTTTTCGTCTCCAGAAAGTTCTCCACAGCGTACATATGCATCTCGCGGCCCACGCCAGACTGCTTCCAGCCTCCAACCGGCATATCTAGACCCTTTAAACGTTATTAATCATTTAGATCCAACATGGCCAATGGGTAAGAAACTTACTTGTGTAGGCGCCGAACAATTGACGCCCACAGCACCGCTCTCAAGGAGTTTGGCGAATCGCATCGCGCGTTCAAAGTTGCTAGTGTAGACCGATGCTATTTATACGCTTTAGTACCTGCTCAAGCATCCGGTTCTGGGCTCTCAGAAGAGTTCTATGCTATAAAAACTTACCAAAAAGCCCATACTCTGTGTCGTTTGCCCGACTAATAACATCTTCTTCAGTAGTGAATGTGTTAACTAGTAGAACAGGTCCAAAAATCTCTTCCCTGTAGATCTCGGCATTTTCATTGACATTCTTGAAGATGGTAGGCTCAACAAAGTAGCCCTGCATACGAGTAAGCATTGAGCAGCAAGCGAAATGGGAGTTCATACCTTTCCACTGACGTTGGCGGCTTTGCCCCCGAGCACTAGTTCGCCGTTCTTCTTGCCGTTTTCGATTAGAGACATGACATGCTGATGTTGTAACTTGTCTCCCTGTGGGCCTTGCCAGGTGCCTTTCTCCAACGGATCTCCAATCTTTCGACTCTGCATGATTTCTGCAACTTTCGCAAGATAATCGTCGAGAATGCTCTCTTCAACGAATATCCTGCTGTTGGCTTGGCAGTGCTGTCCACTGTTTTGATGGATGGAGAACTCTGTTCTATTGAAAGAACATCAGCGTTGAGTGATTGTTTGAATGGGGGTTTGGGACTTATAATTAACTTACGCTTTCGCTGCCATATCCAAATCTGCATCTGCGAAAATGATCGCGGGAGATTTTCCTCCAAGCTCAAGTGTCACGTTCTTCAGATTCGATGCTGCAGCCATCTGCAGGATTTTCTTTCCAGTCGGTACGGAGCCCGTAAACGCAATTTTTCGAATCTTCATGTGTTCTGCCAAGACCTTGCCGGTGATGTTGCCGTATCCCGATACGATATTGATCAGACCTGGAGGAAATCCAGCTTCCTTGATTAGGGCGCCGAGTTTGAGGCACTAATGACACAAATTTAGCAATAGAGACTGCTTGAAAGATACCGGAGTTCTCTTACGGCAAGGGGTGCCTTCTCGCTGGTCTTCACAATGATAGCATTCCCAGCAGCAATGGCAGCGGCGACTTTCATGGCGAACATAATCAATGATACGTTCCATGGAATGATAGCAGCAACAACACCGTACGGTTGCTTGATAGTCATGTTGACCATTCCTGGCGTATTCAAGCTGGACTGTCCTTGAATGTGGTATGCAGCACTTGCGTAGTGTCCAAAGAGACCGGCACAAGCCATCTTGTCGAACATGAATGATGCGTAAGGTCTTGTCGTCAAAATTAGTGAGTCTCGCTTCAAAATGCCGGGTGAGAATCCCCAAGGAAATACTTACTTCCCCATCGAAATGGCTTCCAACCTTCCCAACTCATCCCCGTTTTGCATGATCAATCCAGCTAGCTTGCCATACAGTGGACTTTTCATCATCGCAGGTATATTCTCCCATGTCTTCTGCGCAGCTGTGGCAGCAGTGAAAGCATCCTCAATGTCTGCGGCCTCGGCTTGGGAGACGTCGGCAACATGTTCTTCTGTTGTGGGGTTGTATAAAGCAAAAGTCGATCCGGACTTTGCTGCCACAAACTGAAATTTGTCTTAGGAAAAAAGCATAAGCAGCGGCGATGGGGTGCTTACCTTGTTGTTAATGAATAGCCGGGTCTCAATTTGACTTGACATATTGGTGCGTTTTGAAGTGCTTCTTCTCCGAAAGGTGGCGTTCCAAGTAAAACAAAAAGGTTGCCGATTCTATTGGCAGCATATACTCATAAGAGGGCGTGTTGAATGAGGTATTGGGAGAGGGCATTTGACCGGGCTCAGTCGTTACGGAGCCTTGAACACGGGTCGTGTAAGTCACGTCGACGTCGGGGTGTTGCTGCAGAGAAGCTTGTCCGCGTCCCGAACATCAGCCGGCATGAACGGCACGCTGCCCACATCAACATCCGGAGAGTTCCCCCACCTTCCGCGCAATGTTTCCGGGGCATGCATCCACGGCACTGCGTGGCGTACCAGCCTCTGTCAATGCACATATCTATCTTCCGAATGCATTCGCTTCAAGTTTGGGTATCGATTTCGTCTCTCCTGACCCTAGAGAAGTTGAAATCAAGGTGTAAAAATGGCCGCAAAACTCCAATTCATCCAGAAGGATGTTCCTATCATCGATGTTCATTACCACTATTTTGCGCCACACATTCTTGGGCCGATGGGTGAATTTGTCATTGCCGGTCCAGATGAGACCCCTGAAGCCATGGCAAAATTGGTACGCGAAGGTTCCCTGAGAGAGAAGTCCATTGACACGAATTGATAGGGAACAAGTGCTGTCATCTACTCACCGGTCATCTGGTCGAAGTACAACACGGAGTGGCCATCCGAGAAATGGGTAGACTTCTGTCGTACGCTCACCGATGAGCAGGCAAAAGAAGTCCAGAAGTTGCCTACCCAACGAGGATCATTTGCACCTCTGCCTTTCCCTCACGTTTCTGAATCTATCAAAGCTCTCCAGTATGGCGAGGAGGAATGTGCCCCAAAACCAGATGGGTATGCAATCACCACCTCCGCCAACAACATCTACCTGGGTGATCCTGCATTCGATGAGATACTTCAGGAGTGTGACCGCAGGAAGGTCGTCCTCTTTGTACACCCTTCGGAGACTGTCATGCCTCCATTAGATGGCCGTACATATGGATTCCAGATGATCGAGTTCCCTACAGAGACTGCAAGGTGTTTGATGACGATGATTGACCAGGGAACATTCACCAAATACCCAAACATCTCTTGGATCTTCAGTCATAACGCCGGCAGCTTTCCCTTCCTCTTCCAGAGAGTCATTCGAACCCTTAGCGGCTCGAAGTTGATTGGTGTAGGAGGACCAGGAGCTAAGCAGACAAACCGCATTGCGGAGGCGAACAATGGCAAGACTTTACAGGAAGTGTTCGCGGGTGGCAATATCTATATTGAAAGTTCCCAGGGAACAGCGGCGCAGCAGGTTTTGTTGAAATCAATGGGAATTGGGGCAGGGAATTTATTGACGGGAAGTGATTGGCCTTTCACAGGGAAAGTTGAGGTGGAAGCTACGCTGAGGGAAATGCATGGGCCGGAATTAAGCGGGCTGTACAATTCTCGCGAGATTGCTGGGATCAGAGCTGGCAATGCGCTACAGCTCTTACCACGTTTGAAGCATGAGTGGATTAAAGCTGGGATAGTCAATGAAGTATAGTTTATGAAGACTTTATTTAGGATCATATCAAGATATCAAGAATAGCACGACCAGTTCTTAGACATTCTGAACAGATTCTAGCACCTTGACCAGATATACTTTGTCGCAATATGGATAAACTAACATGCGAGCGAGTCAGGATTTTGGGCATCCTAAGCTTACAAGCGTTTGCGGAGGAGTAAACTGGCGTTGAAACTCTTCGTGTCTCTCGCTACCAACATGTGATACCCCTAAAGATGAAAGGGGGCTACATTCCTCGCATAGTGAGCCTTTGCAATTGAATTACGAGACTCCCGCCCCACGATACGCCCATATTGCTTGTGAGTCTCTTGATACTCGATGGATTGAGACCAAATTTGATGAATCTCAGCTTTCACGCGAGATCTTTGGATCAATCAACAGTACGAAGACGATGTCCGTTGGGAGAAAACGCAGCTGACAGTGGCTCACTACTCAGCCTTCCCTATTCCAACATCGGTTCCCCTGTAGCCCTTATGACTGAAGTCTTCGCATTACAAGACAGGCCACAGATACTTCAGCATTTTCTTATAGCGTAACTGAAGGTCTTTCAGCTGCCTTGGACCCACCTGTGTTATCGAAAATCAAGTCGGAACGCCTCAAATCTCTGGGGAGACCTATGGCAAGACTTGCTGATAATTGCTCTTATACGATAGTTGGCCAGCGATTAGCTGGTTTTGTTAAAGTTTGTCCTCGTACTATTGCGTACTCACGAGTCAATCAATCATTCAACTTAGTTCGTCCTAGCTTGCGGCATAGTGATCCTTCCGATATACATGGAGGAGACCAACGAAAACGTTAACGGTTTTCTAAAACCCAAGCGTTTATAAGTACAACCAAAGCACCGATTCTTTAATCCTTTCGTCTCTCTTTTACTTATCGGAAAATCTAAGTAATTCAAATCCAACAAATATTCATATCATATTCCCGGTCTTTTACACTATTTACACCGTCTTCTCTTTCCCATTTTCGATAACAATCATGCGTATTTCGGCACTGCTCTTTGTGACACTGGCCCTGGGTGTAATTGCGGGGCCCGTGTCACTAGAGCAGAGAGTAAGCGCTCAAAGATCGAGACATACAGGTCTCGGTTATATTTTGTAACGAGATAAACGTACTAATGACGCCTTGTCATTGGCGAAATAGGATTGCGATGGCTATTGCACTGATATTTGTTTGCTTGTAAGTAATTAACCTCCTAGTTTCATAACAGGTTAGCGGTGTCTAATGGTTGGGGAAATAGATTTGCCCTGATAGCTGTATTTATGGTGGAATATAAACTTTTCGAACATATGACATTGACGCGAGAGTTATTACGTAGGGGGAATATTTTGGGGCTTGGGTTTTGTGCCTATTCAACATAGTCATAGTTTTGTCTTCTATTCAAAGTTTCAACAACTTGTGAGAGGATTGTCAAATAGATTAGGGGGAATGAGATCTTTGTGGGAGAAAGTGGGTTTCGTGCTTATTTAACATAATCACAGTCTCAAGAGTTGTCTCTTCCCCAAGTTCGTACCTGACGCATCTTGGTTGGCCAGTGCCAAAACATTTTGTGTACGCCAGAGTATTCGGCTTGAAGAGCGTCTACAGAAGGTCATACGTGATTTGATTCTTCTCGAGAAGTGGGCCAAGGCGCATACAACATGGCATAAGAGCTGAAGAGTGATATCCAGATGACGGACTTGCGCAGAGATCTAAAGGAGACGAAGGGAGATGGAGCAGCTTGCAGACGGTGCGGGATCCCCTCTCCCCTGCTGAGCAACTATCTCACCAACGTACTCTCGCAGTCTCATCTCTACAAGCACCGTCATTCCCAACCAAGCCATGCCGATAACCAACTACGCTGCCAAGTTGAACGCCATTCTCGACAACTACTACGAAACCCTGCAGCGACTCGTATCACCTAATTGTTCAGATTGAGTAGCGTCTGTCTTTTTGTCTTCCAGGGCGTAGGGATCTTGTTAGAAAGATGTGGAAGAAAGAGACCAGCAAGGCTTAGCACGAACTCTTGTGGAAAACCACAGAACTGAAGACATGATACTGATTTTGACGTTTCCTGCACTGGCCAGGCAACTGAAGAGGAAACAGCAGCCCACTGCTTCAATGGAAGCCTCAGGATACTATACGAAGACCTGTCTTTCGAATTAAATAAGGTTTCTTTGTATGTTCTCAAACTCTAGGATGCCAGTAAGTATAGAAGTGGGGGTGAGCAACGAGATTCAACCGCCGGGTAACGTGGGATCCTCGTTCAAATGTTGTTCCAGTTGACATTTTGGGATTGTGTAGTGTTAGTTTTCATGATTTTGAGAGACAGTTCGGCACAGCCTTGATTGTAAGTGGCTGCGAGTGTTGTAGTTTAAGAGCAGCTGAGAAGTAGGAAAGAACGTACGCTGAACCCAGATTGGGGACAATAAGGGATTTAGCGGTGCGCATAATTGCGCAACGACATAAACGATAGAGGTCTCTGTGGTTCGGGATAAGCTTGCGAACACCGAATCCGCAGGTACATCTAACCTTAGCATTTCCAATGGATGGCTTAGGACGACAGAGCTTTGGGAATGATGCTATGTTTTCAGGAGTGGTAATTTGATCAAGTATTCCGGTACTATTCTGACTTCAATAGATGCAAAGTATGCGAGTAAAAAATTTTCAATACTTTATGGGGGCCCTCGTCCCACGGGACTGTATTCAAGGCGGTCTTTATCGAGTCCGTACTCAAATGGCAACGCTGTCAAATATTCAGCCAGTGGCAATACGTTCAAAACGCCGATGCGAGTGGCCCATTTGAGAGTAGACAATATTTCCAGTCCTCTCCTAGACGTGGCAAAGAAGAAGGCCAAACAAAGGCGCTCGACTCACATATGCGTCAACATTGATAGAAGAAGTCAATCGCTCGTCGAAGCATGGCCAGGAACAAGACAGGAGAGATTATCAACACTTGACAGACTCACCTTCCTTCAAGAATTAGATATATTGAAAAGCTGGAATGAGAGTTTCAATAGAGAAACAAAGGTGAAGAATAGCATGCAAGCAAGAGAGCACTCAAAATGGTCCGAGGTGGTGAATGGTTGAATGGAACTCCAACATGGAAGAAGGAAAGCGATTAATACTTGGCGTGAAGTCGCAACCGGTAAGGAAAGACCTGGGTGCGGTGATTAGCTGAACTCTCAATCTCTGTGATGTTTGTATTAGCAGCTCAAGAACACCATGGCCACTGATCTCATTATTTCGCAATTGGTGGCTGAAGTATGCACCGAGCGTCCGGTCTCACGGACAAACTCTCGTATGCTTCCTTGGCGGACAGTGGGATATCTCAGAGGCAACTTGCGCTTCGACCTAGCTATCCATCTGTCGAAATAAGGCAATACGAAGCCGTAGCTACATTGGGTTCTGTCATCGGATCTTGCAAGGCTCATGTTCTAACTCGATTTTGTCCCATCTACCCTATATCAAGACGTCTCTGCTGATGCATACCAACGCCTCAAGTTCAACTTCAATCAACTTCTGCTCCTCTTGTCACACATCAACGTCGCGTTGCCTCATTTCTAACTCTGATTGGGTTTAATTGCCTGTGATTAATTTACATTTAGTAATGCCTCTTTGACGGAGTTGTTATTTCCTTTATTCCTTGATCAAAGGGGTTGCAATGGAAGTAGCCTTAGTGGTATACTGCGGTACATGTATCGAAAATGCATGGGTGGAATATGGCATAAGTCGAATGGGAAGCATAGTATCACCCTGCTAAAAGATGTTATGGGTAAGCTCCGGGATGGAGTCAGAAGCTGTGTAACAGAGTGTAGAGGAGTGTTTCCGGGGCAGGAAGCAAAATGAGGAGGCTATGGTAGGAAGACCTTGTGCAAGGAAGAGTTTGTGTGAGGATGGGAAGTTGTGGATGGAGGAGGTCATGAGAGGGTTTGAGAAGACGAGGCCGTAGAAATTTGATTTGAAAGGAATTATGAAAGGTTGAGGTTGTGGAAGAGTGGCTTGGAGGGGCGAGAATGAGGAAGGAATCTTGGAAAGGGTAGTGTTATGTAAGGAGTTCGTGGAGGGAGCATTCCTAGGGCATTCGTGGAAAGAGGATGTTTTGAGGAGAGTGGAAGAAGGATGCCGTGGAATGAGAGCTTGGCAGGACGAGGCCGTGTGAGGCTTTGGTCGAAGAAGTATAGAGGAACGCGGCCGTTGCAGAAGTGGAAATGTGACCGAAGGGCAAGCCTACGAAAATTGTCGGAGGAGACAGCTGAGGAGGGCCGCCGCGGTGAGAAGGGTCTGGAGTTCAATAGAAGCACGGATCAGCACTAGACGGCCTTGGCCTTGAGGGGAGAGGGAGAGCCAAATGCAAAATACTTCGATGTTAGCAGCTGAACTTGAAGTAGGTGCTATGCCGACGTCAACAAGGAACATCGGACAACTGTTGTCTGTTCCTTTGGGAAGCATCTCGGCATATGGAAACTGGAACCATGCATGGTATCAAGAGGTGGCATTAGAAAGCAATGCTGAGAAAGATTATTCGAACCAATGGCCAAGAAGAAGCGTCTTCTCGAAAGCGGAACGAATGTGATCAACTTGGTCCTGGACGAACGTTCAGCCAGGATTTGGGCTTGAGCTTGGACGCATGGAGACCCTGAGTTTGTAGTATCATTGAGCACCATGTAGTACTACCAGGAATCAGCGCGTGGATCGCGAGTAATTTTGGCAGATCAACAAGCAGTGGTTAGAGGGCGGAGAATGAAGAATGGCCATGAGAATGAGACGATACTGAGGCTTCGTGTTTGCCATCAATGCAACTTTGAGATTGAACCCGCAGCTGGTGACCTCGTCCACTGCAGACTAAGATGGTTGAGAGATGGAGACAATAAACCTCATATCCAAACACAATAAAATCTTAATAATAAACTCAAAACTAATAAAAATATCCAGTATCCAATAATCATTGCTGGGACTGGCAGTATTATGATCTTGAGCTAGAAGATTTCAAGCAATATATTGCGCTGCTGCAAATGGCGAAGGTTAAGGTCTCAAATGCTAGAAGACAGGAGGAAGAGGAAAGGAGCTAGAGAAGTCATATTTGATGAAATCAGGGTTGAATGACTGCTTTTAAACCAATATCAGACCTACAGACTGTGAAGCCAAGCATCGGGACCCGAAATCGTAAAGTCTTGGTTGTGGAGAGTCGAGCAATGAACTTGGACTTGAATATCAGGAAGGGAGACTCTTCTTACAGGAAGTTCTCCTCCTGGTGTCGATCATAACGTCGGAGGTAATCATTTGCGAAACCGAAGAACAGCAGAGGGAAGACGAGCTTGCCGTTGCCACATATAATTCCGTGGCATGTGTGATCATTTCAGCAAGATTTGGAGTCTGAACAGCTGGCTTCCATTCTGCGCCTTGGCTCGTGATGTCCATCAAAGCCGCGAACTTTCGGTTTCCCGTACACTTGTGGGTTACCAATGGCTGTGTGTAGCTGCTATTTGTCCATTTCTCTCTCAGGGCTGGCTCGATCTTGCGAAAACCTCCAGGTGCGAAAACATTAAGATGGAATGATATGTCGAGCCGCAGATCTTCTACCGCATTGGTACTGAATATCCGTTTGGAGCATGATGTCTCACCAGTCTGCGGAAATATTAGCAACGACTGGGCCATGGTATCCACGCAGTGCAAAGCTTTTGTGTCCCTCTCGCAGTTGTCCAATTACGCCGTCTAGAAAGTTCCCCAACACCAATACAATCCACTCTCTCGTATTGGGCACGAATTATTCGAAGAACTTGATAGTAACGACGCTGGATCCGACATGTCATCTCTAGGATGCATTGCATGTCGAGCGTAAATCCGTGCTTCCACCGAAGTCAGGTTGGTAGGACGATGACAGGGGGAGGTTGACGAGAAGAGGTTTCGAGTGGGTTTCAAAGTGGAGAGGAGAGTTCGACGAGAGGAAGATTCGCATAGGAAAGAAGTTTGGTAGAGAGGAAAGGTCGAAGGAGAAAGAGACTTTCGACAAGAGAAAGATTCGTAACAGGGAGGATATTCCACAGAGCACGTAGCTTGAAGAGGCGAGAATGTCCCAACTAGAGGAAGTTCCCCGAGGAAATGATATGCAGGTAGGATGATTCGTAGATATGGTCAAAGAGGAGAGGACGTTTGGAATGGAGGAAGAGGCTTCGAGTGGGAGGAAAGCTTTCGGAGAAGATATGAGGAGGCTTCGCAGACAGATGAAGCTTTGGAGGAGCATTCGCAAAGACCAGGAGCGTTTGAAAGATCTAGGAGCGGTCGGCAAAGATTGGGGTATTTCCGGATATTGTGAGTATTCGCAGATACTAAAAGCGCTCGCAGAGACCAGGAGCATATAGCGGAGACTGAGGCGTCCGCAGAGATCATTACCTTTTGTAGCGACTGGCTTCGGTATAACAGGAGTTTATGAAGAAGGTTGGAGGTTTCGGACAGGGGGAAATATTCTGGAACAAGGGTGGTCGAAGGGGGTATCCGAGGAGGACAGAAAGGGGAGATTCTCCCAAACGAGAAGTTTTGAAGAGGAAGGTATGAGGATAAACTATCTCGGAAAGAAGAGGGCGGTTTTGATAGATAATATTTCGAAACCGGAGAGTATTATAGAGAGGAAAGGAGAGTTCGTATAGGAGTGGGGGGGGG
>FJOG01000051.1:6996-58191 GCA_900073065.1 Phialocephala subalpina | reverse complement strand
GAGGAAGATTCGAAGACAAGAGCTTTCGAACAGGTAATGCTGATATGTGAAGGAATGTTCGCATTGGAGGGCAGCTTTCGATTATAGGACGAGTATTCGTACACTAGAAGGGTTCGTAGAAGCATTAGCAGAGTATAGAGGGTTCGTGGAAGCATTGGCGGAGTGTGGAGAATTCGTAAAGTATGAGTATTCGTAGCTTGGGAGCATTGATAGAGATTGGAAGTGTTCGAAGGGTATGGAGTTTCCGAAGAGAGTATTCGATGCATTGGGAGAGACCAAGAGCATATAATTATAGGAGGAGTATTCGTAGACTGGGAGTTTGGCAAGGTGTGGGAGAATTCGCAGACTGTTAGGATTCCTGATCTGGGAATCTTAGCATAGACCGAGAGACCTCGCAGAGTATTGGAAAGACATGGGACTTTTTTGAGGAGAAACTTGGAAGAGCATAGGATGTTCGCAATGACTGGGACCATTCAGAGCATATAGAATCCCATTCGCAGGTGTCAAGAGTGTTCGAGGCATATAGATTCATTGGAGGAGATATTCGATGAGAAATCGCATAGGGGAGAGATATTTCGAAGAGCTGAGGAATCGTAGAGGAGGAAATCGCGCGAGGACAGGAGTATTCGTATACATCGAAGGAGTATTCGTAGGCAGGAGAGGGGTATTCGTAGGCAGGAGAAGAGTATTCGCAGAGACGAGAATCGTTCGAAGAGCGAAAAGAGGCTTCGAATGGAAGAGGATTTCGATGAGGAGTCTCGCGGGAATTCGAAGATATAGGACGTTCCAACGAACGTAGAATGTCCTGCTGAAATCGCCTGAGAAAGCTCGCATACATAAGGTGTCGTAGGAATCTGGCGCGGCAGAAGATATTTGAATCCGTTTGCACGATCTCGAGGTATTTCGTGGAGGAGAATGTCGTCTTACGGTCGTTGTATGATTGCAGCCTCAAGCCCTCGCACTTCTGCCAGCCCAGATGTCGGAAAGTATTGTTATTGATGTCAGGACTGCCAGAAGTGATACTGCGTAATCGGTGAGCAAATTACTCGAGGCAGTTTGGGACATTGATGTGAACTCACACCGATTAACACCGCGCCATGTGCTCTGGTTGGATCTGCGAAGCTCAAATAGCAGCGGCAGACGCTTTCTCGGTCGTTCGAGAGCTGTACAATATGGAGGGCAATTCTGCGGGCGGGAGTCTGCTGTTGAAGTGGGTTTACAGCTTCGATCGAGAGCGATTTGGCGCGAGGCGTTGAAGAGCATGTCGTGAACTCATTCAAGCTCGTCAGAGTAGTCCATGATAGAGCCAAGGAGCCCGTGGCAGAGCTAAAGGATCTCGTGGTGAGGTTTCTTGTGATGTTGTCGATAGTCAAGTTCTCGAGGTGGATCTTGAGGCTACCAGTGAAGATGTTGACTGCAGCTACCTTTGCCATGCGTGGGAGGACCTGTGTCTGTTAGATAATGATCTGTGAAACAGATATGCACTCACTCCAGGATCGACATCAGTGGCTTTCAGCCAGTCGCGGACCGAGAGCTTGAAGAAGTCTGCGATCATAATATCCGAAAGACTAATTATGATAGCTCTTTGCGGCTACCCATAACTGTCAATCAACCCGAAGTCATTTGCTATTTTCCTTGTTATAGCACAGAAGCATTTATAAACTTTTACGCGTACGCTACAGAAATATGAATATACGAGTGAGATTTGTCAAAGCAGGCTGAGCCGATTTCCCTTGAGTCGCGTTCGTGCAGCCATGGATGGACTCTTGTAGTGACGGACGCTTTAGGGGGAAAGCCTTTTGATAACAAGAGTACAACCACACATATTCAGACCATAAAAGCATTCCTTACAAACCACCACCATCTTTGCCTCCTAGTACTCCGAGTCCTACGCCTTATTCAACAGGAACCTTCTTCGGCTTGTCCCAACCCACAACATCGGTTCCGTGTATCCAATCCATAATGCCAAGCGTACCATAGTTGACCCTAAACTTCTCATGATGCAAGTCGTGAATCTGGGCAGGAGGCAGCTTCACGAAATCATACCCACTATGATCCGCTGCCGCTTCCCATAACTCAAAGGCCACGAAAATGCCAAAAGAGAACAAGTTCGCCCTTCGAAGTGCCAGTGGCACTACAATCGGTATCATATTCGCCGCAATATGCTCGACAAGATGGGCATACTGAGCTGAGAAGGCCATCGGTGCCGTGAACTTGTGATGCTTTTTGTGGATGTATCCGTAGATCCTGGGATGGTGGAAGGCGCGATGAATGTAATAGAACGAGATCTCCCGAGCAAGAAGGCCGTAGATGAAATCGAAGACAATGGTTGAAAGAGACGGGAAGTCGCGGGTAATAACGAAGAGCGACTTATTCAAGCCGAATATATAGCGTAGCAGCACTTGGATCACTGCACCGATTACTTCGTTGAGCCCAACGTACCCGACACAGTGTCTTATTTGCCTCCAAGATGGCTGTCGACGTTCTGATTGAATCTTATGTCGACGAGAGAATACAGGAAAGAGAAGATCGATGCTGAGGTAGATGGTTGCTGGGACCCAGAATGCAAGGATTTGGACAGAAATTGTAAATACAAATTCGATCACTGAAGGCGGGTACTTCGAATAGGCCTCTGCCCAAAGCTGATCGAGCTGGTCAGTGTACTGAGTCCAAGGTGGAATCATTGTTGTCTGGAAAGCACAAAAGCTTCTCGTATGATGTTGTAGTTGACGATGCAATAGGTAACAGATGAGGTGATTGCATCCAGCTAGTATCAAAGAGAAGAGACTGCGTAATATAAGTGAGTAATTAAGGCATTGTCGCCGTCATGAGGCTCCCCTAGATGTGACATCTCCCAGAATACACGCAATACCATTACCCCTTGGGTGGCAACTATTAGCACGGTTCACCTCCGTCACTCCGAGCTGGGCCTGTTTTATTGCCGAGAAAGCGGTGCGGAAGCAAAGGTCTTTTTGACCGACGGACGGAACGGATTGATCTCCGGACCACTCGCCACCCACGTAACTCCACACTTGAAAGGGGTCCTAGAGTCATTTCCTTCTATCATCTTATAACACCGCATCAACAATCAATAATCACCAAATCCAAACACCACACTGATCTCTACCAAAACTATTTCCGCGATGGCAGCCTCAACGAAGATATCGGGCACTGGCCGTGTTGATGTAGGTCTCTTCACTGACCTGGCCAATCATCTGCTGTTGGCTGATCAATTCGATAGACGCATCATCACTTTTTCCCCACCTCAGTTCTAGAGCTTGCATCTGAATTTACCGGCCAGCAAGGAGACCAAAAATTCCAATTCCCATCTTCTGTAGCAGAACACATCACCTTCATGGACGAGTATGGTGTGCAGACTGCAGTCGTTAGTCCGAGTATCCAAAAGCAATGGCATACAGAGTGGTCGGCAGAGCTGTACTACAAGCTGTGCGTTAATTCATTCAAAGCGCAGCAGGAAATGATAAAAGAGAACCCTCTGCGGTTTGGTCAGTGCCTGTGAACCAGAGGAGAAAGAATGAAACTAATTCGTCTCAGGAGGATTTGCCATGATTCCACTTCCACACATTGAGGAATCCTTGAAATTCGTCCGCGACACTCAAACCGAAGGATTGAAGCCGGACGGTTTTGCTGTTGCTACATCTCACGGGCACAAATTCCTCGGAGACCCATCTTTCGATCCGGTTTGGACCGAGTTAGATGCACTGTCCGCAGCAGTATTCGTGCACCCCGGGGACACGAATATGCCCGAAGGACTGAACTACCCGCCCTGTAAGTAAAGTATCTACGAGACCATAACTTCCTGTTTCGAGGCTGAACTTCTCCAGTTGTGATTGAATTTCCCTTCGATACAGCTCGTGCCATCCTCAGCATTCTCACATCTGGGGCACTCACAAAATTCCCCAACATCCGCTTCATATTTTCCCACAATGGAGGCGCGTTCCCCTTCCTAGCAGATCGCTGTCGCGCTCTCGATCAGACCATCATGGCCAACAATGACGGTCGCAACCTGCACGATTTATTAGAAAAATCAAATATGTTCTTTGACACTGCACTCTCATTCCCCGTGCAGTGGGCTTTGGTAAAGGGACTTGGAATGCCGGCCACACGCTTTGTACACGCGACGGATTTCCCATACACCGCGGGTGAGAGTGGTGCTGCGGCCTTGGGTGCTATGTCCACTGAAATTTCGGGCGAGTTTACTGACAAGGAAATCAATGAGGATATTGCGTACAAGAATGCAATAACTAATTTCTTCCCACGGTTGAAAGAGGAGTGGGAAAAAGCCTTCGGGAGGGAAGTTTTTGGGGAGAAAGCACAGTTATAACCCCGCCGTAGTAAAATACTTTGAAGAAAAGAGAACAAACTCTTCCAACACGCATTTTTTGGTCATCTAGTCTATTTGTGATAAGAGGTAACTATTCCTCACTTTCTAATATTATTAGGGAATTATTCAGTTTACAAGATCATAGAAAATGAGTTGAGAGAAACTTCCAAAACTGCCTTCTAACTACTCTTACACTTTTTTGAGCGGGCGTTCACAAAGGAAACAAGGCTTTCCCCATCCAGTTTTCAACGGTGTGTCTTATCACCACAACTTGAGCAGCGATGCTAACTTATCCTGAGCCCATCTCAAATAAACATCCCGCTGCCCTCTGCCGATCAGAGCCAAAAGCAACCCCAGGAAAACCAACAGTAGAACCCGGCCCTTCTTCGGTGTGCGGCTACGCGTTGGCGGCTATAAGAATATAGGTTAGCAGGCAGAGAAATACCGCTGAACAAAGAGGCTGGTATCAATCGAGAGTCTGACGAAAACGGAAGGGGGGCGATAGCATAACTGTACCTTCACAACCCAGTCATTCCAGTGAGGAAAGAGACTGCGGTACCAGAAATACGCTTGACTCCACGGATATGACATCGAGTTCCACTGATTGTCGTCTTTGATATACCACTGATATCATATATCATATGTCAGATGTCATTAAAAGCATGCAGGAATGCATAGAGATGCCAACGTACCGAGTTGCAGCCTGCGGACCACACTCTCTTTCTAAGCTCGTCTTGCATGTGGTACACGTGTTGCTTCTCCGCATTGTATTTAACTTCCACACTCACCGCCTTGCCGCGAAGCACCGGCGCCAGTATTCTCAGTGCGTAGTTAACCATGCTAGAAATCGTTAATCAACACCCTCAGAATCGAAAAAAACGGGTCTGTTTCTTACTTCTCGGAAGCCATCATAGCCGATGTGTGCCCAGTAGCAGCATTAGGGCCTAAGAGCATGAAGAAATTGGGAAAGCCGCTCATGACACTGCAGTTATAGGCCGAGGGGCCTCCGAAGTTAGCCCAGTGTTGGGTGAGGGAGAGACCGTTACGGCCGTGTACTTGAAGGGGGTCGAGGAATTCGTTTGTTTTAAAGCCGTTGGCGAGGACGATTACGTCGACCTTGACGATGCCGTCCGTTGTTTCTAAGCCTTCAGGAACAATCGAGAGGACTTTCTGGTCCGTGAGAGTCAAGTTTAAGGCGTGCAGGCTTTCGAGATAGCCATCATTGAAGATCCGGCGCTTAATGATGTTAGACGGAAAGGTCGATGAACTGAAGAGAGGAAAAGTACGAGAGGGGTTGATGGATTATGTGTACCTTACAACCAACGTCAAAATCGGGAATCAGAAGCTCGTGGTATTTCTGCGGTGCTTTCTCTCTCATAAATTTCTCTACAGAGCGGCGCTTACTTGCTCGCGCTCGCGCACCCATTTTGTTCATGTAGAACAGCGGGAGACTCGACTCTGCAGTAGCAAAGATGATGAATCTATGGAGAGCCATCGCACCAGGGATATTCCTGAAGCACCACGCCATGAAAGGAGTGTAGTTCAAGTTAGCAGCCTCAAATATCCAATGCTTAGTTCGGATGATTTGAGTCACGCTTTTGACCTTGGGCACAATCGACGGGACGATTTGCGCAGCAGTGCCTAAATAAAAATAAGTATCCGTATTGCGGAGAGCGTAAATTTGAATTTACAGCCATTGCCGATCACCACTACATCTTTGCCTTCAAGGTTGACAGAGTGGTCCCATCTTGCCGAATGAAATATTTTTCCATTGAAACGTTCGACGCCAGGGATATCCAGCTCCCTGGGTTCGACCAGTTGCCCACATGCGCTGAAAAGAATCTGGCACTCGTGCAAGAACAGCTCCCCGGTCCGCTTTTCACGAATCCGCAACAGCCAACGAGACCCTTCTCCGAGCCAGTCGCACCTCTCCACATCGCAGTTGAATCTGATCTTGGATGGCAAGTGGTACTTTTCTGCAACGCCAAGTGTGTAGGCTCGGATTTCTTCGTTAGATGGCATGAGCTTGGTCCAGCTTGGGTTCTGCTCGAAAGAGAAACTGTAGAGTGCGCTTGGGACATCGCATGCGCAACCTGGGAAATGATTGTTTAGCACGGATATTTACGGCAGTGGTTTATACTCACCGGGATATGTATTGATCCACCATGTTCCGCCAAGTTCTGAGTGCCGCTCGAAAAACTGGATGTCGTCGAAATCATACCACCGCTTAAGCTGGGCGCCCAAGCCAATGCCAGATAATCCCGCGCCGATGCAAGCGACAGTGCTATAAGACGGGAGCGTAGAGTACAGGGTGCTCGCGGGCTCTTTGTTTCCTGGTGTTGCTGTCATTTTGGAAGGATAGAATAGGAATTGGAGTTTGATATTCGACTTCTTTGCCAAAGACAAACAAGCATTGAGTACAGCGGAAACCAAAGGATTTCGTGCATATAAACATAAGAGGAGAGCCAGGTTGGTCGCAGCCGAGAGATGGCTCTAGAACCGTACCTCTCCGTGGAAGAGCAATGCTTAGCTGCTTTGCCCCACTCACTCCTCAAATTCCCCGCGTATGATATCGGAGTCGACGTTCTCAAGGTGCGGCGCCCCGGATTGTAGGTTTGCTTCATTGAAGGAATTACCCCTGCCGCTTCATTCTAGTCAAGCCCGGAACCATCCCGAACGGCGTCCCCACGGAAGCCTCCGGATCATCATCCCGGACGAATTCTCCACCAGTTTCTCGTGAAGCTAGCCTGCCTCAAAATAAAGCGTTTTTTTACGCGCATGGGCCGAGGAGAATCTTGAACTTGATGTACGTCATTATTAGAGTCATAGAATTGATGCTAACTCGACTCTTGATTAGACAGTTCGAGACTTTCAACTACCCAGTCTCCAAGCCTGACTGTACTTCTGCTCGGAGACGCACCGATTTCAAAATCCATAAACGTGCCATCATGTGCTTCCTCCATATTGATATGAACACTGACGTCCACCCCGTCTGCAACTTTCAGTCTCTCCCCAAATTCAATAATATGGTCGCGAAAAAGTTCCTCTCCTCCACTAACCAAATATACCCTCTTAACAATCTCACCTAAACGACTCCACCAGACTTTGTCGCTAGAGAGTGCCATTCCCCAACCCTTTCCATTCTGTTTCTCATTCACAAATTGTGAGCCCTTAAATAAATCCTCGCCCCAGTCCTGAATTACAGGAATGGAGAGCAGGTCCGCGTGCTGATTCTCTCTATAAGATGGTGTGTCTAGGTCGAGGGAGAGAAGGGGTGAGACCAAAAAGCATCCACTCAGTGGTGTTGACAGACGCAGGGCTGGAAATTTGTCGTCTGGATACTGGTGCATGAGATGAGAGAGGAGACTGAGGCTTAAATGGCCACCAGCTGAGTCACCTCCTATCACAATCTGCAAGTGAATTCAGGTTAACACTCCGAAATTTTTTTGATTTTTGATTTTTTTTCATTGGGGTATAATAAGGTTTAGATACCTGAGAAGGGGAATATCCGAGAGATACAAGACGTTCAAGTGCAAGGACAGCCTGCTGCATTTGCTTCGGGTAAGTTGCCTCTGGGCAAAGGCCTTTTTCCATAGTTAGAGTATTAAAATAAATGCGGATTATGCGCTTACTATAGTCAAGCAAAGCCACACAAATCTGCTGTCCAGCAAGTGCACCCACTCTGCGAAAATAGTCCGCCCATTCGAGGTGTCCTTTCGAGAGGGGCAAAACATAGCCACCTCCTGAAGTTTGTCAACCTAACTGAGCGCTCACTTGGATATTCCAACCAAAGTGCTCACCATGAAGAAACAAAACAACATTGGAACCCAAGCCTCGACAACCAACCCAGAAAAGCTTTGAAACTCCGTCTTGGAGAATATCCGTACTGCTTTCAGGTTTTTCTTTCATTGATACCTGCTTCTCAGCTATCCATCGCTCGAAAACTGTATAACCAGATGGCAAGAGGGACTGCAATTGTTGAGGTAAGAGATTGGCCATAAAGCTTTTTACAATACCATTCCTGATGGCTACTTTTATATCCAGGCCTCGTGATCTTGCTCGAAGAACCGTTCTGATGATGCTGACAATTGCCATGGGAATAACTTAGCACAGGTCAGCCAGTCACACATAAGATATTTGACTAAACCCAGTTCAAGAGTAACGGGAGCAATATACCGAAGAAGGCAATGCGCAGCGCAATTGAAACTCTGTGAATAGCGCGCATAATGTTGTTCTGAGGAATTGGGGTATTTTGACGCACCAAATGACGAGCAGGCAAATTCGCTGTGGGTAAGGAAGATCTTAAGTGCTTCCAGGGTCCATTCGTCGTATTGATAAAAAAGGAGGTTGGACGACTCCGGAAGCAAGTGTCTTGTTCCAAGCGAACAGACGACAACCTCGGGTCGGCGAAAACAGTATCAAAGTCCGATGATGCGCCTGAGATATCTTGGGGGTCTACTGCCTTTGGCTGGAGCAATATAGGATTTCAATATCCTTTCGTCCCCAACACCTGATCTCATGTCTATATCTCTGACCACACAAGCATATACCAAAGGAACGTGGATAGCTATTTGAAATGGGTCTATCACATAGTATATATACTCTTGTCTCACTCGAAATTCTTCCAATTTATAGACTCATTCAATAATTCAGAAAGCTTCCTTTTTTCAACGGTATTTGATGACATTTTGGGAGATCTCGAAGACAAGGAGTTCGCCGAATGGGCAATTTCCGAGTTAGAAGCTGTATTTGCCATCCAACTCTAGAACAATGAGAAAGAAGTCATGACGTGGTACGTTTTGGTGCCATAGATCCTGTTACAGAAGCCATTCTTTGACTTCACCAGGGTCGGATATTTCTAACTGCGGCAGGAAAATCGACTTCAAAGTAGATGCAAGCGTGACGCGAGGCACCAGCGAGAAACTCGCGGACGTAACGCTAATCATGAGTGATGAAAACTGGGCGACTTTGGTAAACGGCACTTCTTCGGCACACAGATTGTATCTCTTGAATAAGCTCAAGCTTGTGGGGCCTTTGTTAAAGGTGAAAACGTTCAACGTGGGTTCAACAATGTATTTCTCTGGAAAGGAAATTGACAGTTGTAGGGTGCTTTGACAAGCTGAAGGAAAAAGGAGCTTAAGATGAAGAGTGATGTAATCTTACTTCAAATTCTAGGATTATGACTACTCCCTTAGCTTTCCAGTTTTTGAATCAATGACTTGTCGTCCCTTGAAATTGACTTTGAGGCCTTCGGTCCCTTTCCTAACTACGTGCTGGATCCAGTCTGGAGCACCTCGCTGAGAAGAAACATTATTCATTAGTCGTTTTCCAAGCATAGTTCTTCCCTAAGGAAAACTCACAATCCACGCCACGTAACGGAGGAGCCCAGGGAGGAAGATTGTCCGACTATATCCTCGGTATATGGTGTCCACAATTTCGTCCCCAACAGTATCGACATGAAGCAGCGGCATAAGAAATGCGTTTTGATTTGTTTCACCCATAAAGAGTGGTGTTTTGGTGAAACTGAGGACGAGGAGAGAGTTCCTAACAGCTAGTGCTTTGTGACGATATCGAAGCTCTAACCCAAGTGTCTAATCTGATCTTCAGCTCAAGTGTTTTCAAAATTTCCAGCTATGGGCCTGTACCTCATGAAGCGCAACGAGGCCCGCCTTGGAAGCCGAATAATCTGCAAGTCCAGCCGGTGGGATGAAGGCGCTCATGGATGCAACGTTGAATATGTGTCCATGGTTGTTTGCCACCATGTCTGGCAAGCATTCTTTCGTCATGAGAAAGGCCGCTAGCAAGTTGACTCGAAATGTCAAGTCGTTGTCATAATATGTACCATCCGCTATGTTAAAGCCCCTAGAAAGACCTGCATTGTTTACTTGACAGAATATCATTAGTTGGTAAATTATAGAGACACGCAGAGCAATGGCTAACATTACCTAGAACACTGGGGCAGCCATTTTCTTCCCTTACCCTAGCCATAACCCTTTTGATTTCCTCCATGTCACTCAAGTCGCATTTATAGTAAGTGATGTTATCTCCTTCCAGATGTCAGCAGGCTAACATATAACACGTGAAGATCCCTCCACATACTTTCCGAAAAACTGAGAGGCAAGATGTCCAGGATTACAACTCGAGTCCCTTCCTTTGCAAGACGTTTGGCCACGCTGGCTCCAATCCCACCACTACCGCCAGTGATTAACACTAACTCCTTCCTCGGATCCCATGACTCGGCCTTAATAAAATTATTGTTCATTCCCCAGTTCAAAAATTGATTGACCCGGAATATTCCTCCCAATATCGTGAGAATTTGGGTGCTGCTCAGTAGAGCAATTCTAGCACCAGACTCCAGGTACTCGAAGAAATACTCGCCGCTTTGAAAATGTCGACAGAGTAGGAATACTGCTCCAGTGATCAATGGGTTGAGAAACGTTCGGGCAAGAACCCTGCAGATGGGGTCGAGGTACAACCCTTCTCGAGGAATGAATTTTCGGGATTGGAGAGTAGAAACAATGTACTCCATTTTGGGTCAATTGATGGCATAGAATGTTCAAGTGAAGAGTGGGACAAGGAATGCAGTTCGATCTAGTTGGAGGAGAGGATCCTGAAACAGCCAATTGCATTAATATGATGTACGCTGAGGCAGAGTGACGCAGAGTAGGCACGCGGAGCAGTTGACCCTGTTGCTGGTGGTAACGCGGACATAGTACATCCAGCATACAGTACATTCAGCGATTTTCATTCCGCCCACAAAGGTATCTGGAGTCGGGGATTTTCAAAACCCGAACGGGATCAAGTTGCGCCGATGTCGAAAACCTTTTCAGCCCACAGGAAACTCGATGCGAGTGTTTTGATATCACATGAAGTTGTGATCTGAGTTGATGGACCGGAATGTCGGAAGAAATCCCGCGATGTTCCGCTGCGTTCCGCACGTCCGACCACGCTTTTCACCGACCCCCGTGAGCTTCGGCTTCATATCAAATACCCCGGACGGGACCATGCAAGAACTCTCCCTCTCCTTATCTTCACCGGTCTCTCATAAACCCATTCCGGTACAAACATGGAAGAAGCCACAGCTCCCGACCACCCCCGCAATGCACCCGATACCCTGACTGCGAAATCGCGAACCTTGTTGACAAGTCCAACTGAGAGAGACTCGCCTCGGCGACAGAAGCGTCGAAAGATCTCAACAGCATGCGACCCTTGCCGTTCGCGAAAGATAAGGTGCGATGGTGGCAGACCGAGATGTGGGCCCTGCAGCCAGCGATTGCACGACCAGCGATCGTGTCTATACACGAAAGAAGGCCCAAAGGAAGGGGCAGAAGAGCAAGTGACGTCCTTAGTAACTAGTGCAATTTTGAGCCACTTGCTGACCTTGGATGAAGGAATGTGAGCACGAAAAGTCTGATTGATCGAATCCAAAGCCTAGAGCGTACGATTGCCTTCTCTTCTCAGCCCAAGACCACAGAACATGGGAAACTGCAAGAGAATGAGAACACGAGCCTCCCGGCCTCTCCACATCGAGCACATGACGAAGGACAAATTCCACCGCCGGCCAGTCAGCAGGGAGCTTATTCACCACCTAAGCATCCAGAGCACTCCACAACGACACATCGTGTTCCGTCCGACGCCTTGATGGGCCTAAAGTCCCTTGGCAGGAATATTGAGGCCACGGGAGAGACGGTTCTGAACGCCAGGGACTATGTATCTTCCAGTTGCGGGAACTGTCAGAACAAAATCACCGCCCCGGACACTGAAAACGCATCGAGTCCAGTAAATGCTATGGGATCAACATCTTTTATCGGTAGTCGAGGTACCTCACCACTGAACGCAGGAAACGAATTTTATGGCGGTTCTTCTGCGGCGCATTTTATGCAGCAAATCAAGGAGACTATCCCTAGGACCGGTCAGATACCGAGCCATGGCGTACGACCATGCCCAGGCCCCCCTTATCCAAAGGAACCCCATTGAGCACTTCTAAGCCTTGCGGAAGTTTGTCTCCGTCTGGAGATCTATCGCTCCCTCCACGTGATCTAGCCGACACGCTATTGGAGAACTACTGGACTAAGGCATACACTCTATATCCTTTTGTCCATGAGCCATCCTTTGCTCGTGCATATAAAGATTTGTGGAAGCCTTATCATGAGCTACAGAGCGACGTGAAAGACCATGATCTCGGCTTGGGGACACCCGGAGTATCGGATTCTCGGACAGTCGTGTTTCATTGTGCTTTGAATGCGATTTTTGCCCTCAGTTGCCAATTATCATGCCCGGGGATCCCACAAGAAGATCGAGAATCCCTGTCACAGACGTTCTTCCTTCGTTCGAAGAGCCTTCTTCATGTTGATATTCTGGATCACGGCAGCATTGCACTCGTGCAAACCCTGTTGATCATTGCTCAGTATTTGCAAAGTACTTCATTTCCCAGTCGATGCTGGACCGCACTAGGTCTAGCATGTAGAATTGGGCAAGGCTTGGGGTTGCATGTAGAAGATCGTTGTTTACGAAGAGATCCGCGTGAAGTTGAACTCCGTCGCCGCATCTGGTCCGGCTGTGCCTTTATGGACATGTAGGCTTTACAACGCTCCCCGATACCAAAAGCTGACTAGTCTAATGTCACAAGCACAACCCTCGGACGTCCTATGATGACACCTTGTCATGTCATCATCCCTCTGCCCTCTGTCACACCAGAAGACGAATCTTTGTTGGAGATGGACAAACCCCTATTTCAATTTACATTTTACGTTGAAACGATCAAACTATATCTCATCCTTGGAAGGATCCTTTCCACGGTTTACAAGCCATGGTCTGTGCAGGGCGTATACAGCAATTTTGAAAGGCAAGAGAACAGCAGCCATACCCAACCAACTGATTTGGAAGCAGTTATGTCTTTTGATGACGAACTGTCAAACTTCGAAGACGGAATTGCATCCTATCTCCACTGGGAAAGGGGCATCGATATGAGAGATCGTCTGCCCGAACGCTGGCAGTGGATAGTTCGGCGGCAAACCAACGTACTCCATGCAAGGTTAGTTTGATAAATGCGCTCTATGCACCTCATCCATTAATTCTTGAAGGTACCTTCATATCCGAGTCCTTCTACACCGCCCAACGTTTCTACGCTTCTGCCGAATGGTGGGGCCAGCACAACAGACACATCAGCCTCCACCCGACAGCTTACAAAGTGTGCCTACCGAGAATCACTTTCAAAAGGAACGGAATCTTCGATCCAAGATGGACATGCAGTCGTCTGTTGCATGCGTAGGGGCGGCAGTTGACCTTATCAACTTGTTACACGACTCCACAATCAAAGCCTCAGATGGTGCTTGGTGGTACACAACATTCTGTAAGGTGATAAACTTAATCTTAGAATTGTTTCGACTCTAACATCCAGGTCAAGATGTCTGCACAGCTGCCATGGTTCTAATGCTCGCTGAAATATGCCTCAAAACACACCAATACTTCGACCATGGGGAAATACACGCAGCTTGGATGCTCTGCTGCGAAACACTGCGCATTCTTGCAAAAAGAGGTCATCCAGTGGAGCACGCACTCAGCGGCCTATGCAATATATACCAGAAACTTGTCCCTGGTAGGTGTTCTTGAAAATGATTCAGCAATTGATAAATTCCCGCAGCTGATATGGCCCCTATTTTTCACAGACCAAAGTCCTATGGAACTCTCGACGAAGCCGCAGAGTCTGCTCTCGGAATTGGATTCAGTTCCTACAGAAGATGCACAGCAGGTATCACATAATGGAGGAGCTCAGGATCGAGGAGCCACGAGCCTTGGGCCGGGCACATTTCAGGAGCAAAGTGACCCACACTCCCAAGGATCAAGTGGGCTTGAAGAAATGGATCCGCCTGCCATGCAAGCCTGGATGGATTTTATGACGCAAGATTTGGGTTTCATGCAATTTGGATTAACAGATGAAAGTTGGTGGCGTTTGCAGTATGGAGACACGACAATGAATTTCGGCGTATAAATCATGTGGTATTAAGGACTTAGACACATGCCGGATAGTCGCTGCAGTGAACTAGTGGCACGAACTCTGGAATATTGAGCGATGCTTGTCTCTAGGTCATCATTCTGATGCTACAGGTATTTGAATGATATATGTTATAGCTATTGAAGTTCTCTTTTCAAGACAGGAAATGAGTGCTTTCTGTCTGTGTAGAGAACGCTATGCGGGGTTTTAGTCTTGTGTGGTCATTGATTGAAGAAGTTCAGCCCGCGGTATTCTCCCTGGACATTATTTGAGCTACTTGGGGAAGATTGGGTTACCTTGCAAGTTTCTCGATGCTGATAATATCATAACGCAGCATTAGGTGTCTCCATGTTCTGAAGTCAGCTCACCGCTGTGCTGGATAACATTAAGCCCCGCAAAATAGGTAGCATTCAATAAGAATAGAGTTTTTTGTCAATGCCAACCAAGTTGGGAAGTGAACCATCATGTTGCCTTTCATATCTTCTCTTCCGGATAGATTCTCAGTTGCCTCGGCAGGCGCCTCAGTATCCAAGCTCTCAGTCCACGAGTAGAAGGAGGTAGAAGGAGCCATACCTGGTTCGAGATTACTTGGGAGTAGTTCGCTCAGAACTGCTACTGTGGCGTTGTGACGCAAAACTTTCAAGATGGACACAGCATTCATTGATGCACACACAAGTCGCAGCCATATGTTTTAGGCGCTTTGAGAGTAGAAGCAGCCATGTTCGTTTCTGGAACCAACCTCCATAGTAGATCAGAGACGAACTAAGAGGGATACCCGGATAGCACCACGGAGGCCGAAGATGATTCCATTTCTCGCACCACCAGTCTCTCAATCTCATTTCTGAGACGGAATGTGACGGATTTTATGGGGACATGGAAACCCCGTTTTATTCAATTTATCAGGGCTGCCTCGGGGTGCCTTTCTTCCCTTACGTATGACTTCATCAAAGTCAAATGCGAATGTTAGCTTGTTTTAGAGCATTCCTTGTGGAATTGGCGGACACTCCGAGGGTAATTAAGGCGATTTTGACATAAAATCTCAGTTAGTCCATTTATGAGGAGCAAATCTCACTCGTCAGATAATCGTGATACAGTCAGGTGGTTTGACTTGAATTCATCGCCGGTTTGAGAATTTGTCTCGGATGACAGCAACGATTTGCGACGTCCCCAAACGCTAAATATGAACGCCGTCGGGACACGGGCAAGACGATGACTGCCGGCGATGAGGAACCGGTTCGCTGCATACGGACCTTCAGTAGTGGATCTAGAACAGTCTTTGAATCCCAGTGTGTGACGCAAGTGGAGAGAAACACACCGCGATGGTCTATCTGGCTAAAGCGATTGTGATTAAAAGCCCGGTCGGTTGATGTTACCTAGACTTCATTAGAATGAGGTTGGCTAGACGAAACATGCGGGCTAGTCAATACCTTATCCGACCTCAAGAACTTCTGATTGTGAAAGTGCAAACATGTCTTGGAGATTGAGAATGTTGCTAAGAACTGAGATCCTGTGATCGACTTCCGTAAGCAAGCAATGATAAGGATGCCCAGTCATCCAGCCCTGAAGATGCTCAAACGTTGGAACTTTGGATGGAAGTACTTTGCTCTCGTCAATGAAGAGCGGCTGCGTTTGTCCCGCGGTGGAAATCTTCTCAAGAATTGTTTGACAAAATTTGAATCTGCTGCACCTTGCAACGCACCTACTTCATCGGCGCTCGATGCTGCGGCAAATCACGCGAGGAGAATCAATGACTTGAGCAAGCCGTTAAAGCGTATAATGAATCTCACATTCATGGAAAGTTTCGCCATATCGCAAGCCAATGCTTCAGACAATAGCTGCAAGTCTGTGAACCTCAAAGCATATCCGCTGAGTAATAAGAACAATGCATCAACATTATCACGTCTCCTATCACCTTTACCGACTTGAATTGAATTGCAATGCCTCCCCAGGGGTAGCCCGAAGGTCCGGCTTGTAATACAAAGAAAACATCATAGCAGGGACTGAGGTCCTTGATACCTGCGTGTGCAGGAAATATTATGGGCGAATTGATGTACTTCAAGCCAATGTCGTGTCGAGGAGTCGAGGCTGTCTCCGTTCTCTCACATTGAAACTTGCGCAAAAGGAAAAGAAAAGACAGGCCTGTAATCAGAACGGGAGTAAAGCAGTCATAAGGATCGGAAGTACTAAGACCAACGCCCTCAATATCCTACTCTTGCCTGGAATTTCTCGGCTCACGTCCTCTGAGCACAGAACATTCGTAATAAACTGCTCCGTGCAGTATATCTGCCTGCCAAGACGGTAAGACCTCTTGGATTGTCCTCTAAAGGATCAGATACTGAGCATGATGGATGGAATTGGCAGGAGCTCGGAATACCTGCGGGCTGTTTGGGAGCGATTGGCAAAGCCCAAGCCGATTTGCACTATCATTGCTCTCTCCAGACCTTTGATAGTTTTCACTAGAAGTCTCCTTTAGAGTTCTGTCAATGACTGTCATCGTCTGCTAGCCGGAGGCACGATTGGCTGCTTGAACCTGGCATACTAGAGCAGCTGAGATGAAGGACTCAGTTGGAACTCGTCCATGCAAGAGCGTATTTGTCGAGTCGAATGGAGATTGTGCCGTACACAAAAATGAAATCTTCGACTGACACGACTGTCCCTCAAATCGTAACAAAGGCATTGGGCGCTCAGGTCTCTTAAAAGCGAGATCTGGAATCTGGAAAAGCTTCGAAAAGAATACAAACCTCCGCAAGCGATTCTCGTTGGCCTTTTTGAGCCTGGCTGTTAAGTAGCATCGACTACACGCCGCGATTGTGGCCGAAGAAGAGACCCTATACAGTGAAATGGTGCAGGAGTTAGGTGACGTTGCCTCTTGATGGATGCAGATGAGGTTTCATGGCCAAATCAAATAGTGGAGACTTGGCGACAAGGAGGCATAACATTGATATTCAAGATAGAACTTAGACTGAGTAATCGACGGGGCAGAGAAAGCTGTGAAGCCGGTGACTGAGACGTGGAGTCTGATCAAGGAGGGAAATTGCAACTACTTCGACCGTAGAGGGGCCAAAGGAGAACATGCAACACATGGGATGATTTCACCTTTTGTTGTGGACTTGGGCCTAACAGTGGTACGACTTCTTCGAGATATGTGGTCTAGATGTCTGGAGCTGCGCTTGCTGCTCTGGATCTACCACACGGTATAACATGGCGAACGATTCAGAACAGCTAAGAGGAATTGATGGTTGTCTGCACATCGTGATCTGACCCTGCCCCTTGAATTTAGCTGCCATTAGTGCAAGAAATCGAATTCTGTGAGAGCTGCATGACGCTCTCAGAGACTCTGTCCTAGACAGGAGGTATTCATCTCGCTCCCTCAAAATCGCCGAGGCTGTCGACATGGCCCTCTGAGTGATGTAACGAACTGTAGTGGAGGGAGATGCAGATGTATGGGTGTGAGCTCCACCACATACGGCACCGAGAGTTGGCCGGGCGTGAGGTCAGCCATGGGTCCCGAGACGGCCTGCTAACAGAGAGGTATGGGAGAGGAGACCGAACCAGCACGAGCCGTGGGGTTAGAGGCATCCTGCAACGGTGGAAAACTGAGGCGTCCACAGCAACCAGCGTGCTATCCGGGAGCTCGTGTAGCTTCTCGTTTATGCGCTCGAAGAACGATGCCCCTCCTTGGGATCAAGTCTGATGAGCTGTCTGACACGGAGAAGGATATCTGCACTCGCGATAGAGATGGAATAAGACACCAATCTGGAGGAGATGTAGCTGTGTCCTCCTGGAGATTCCTCTTTGACTGCAAAGTCTGACTTGATCCGCAATTCCGCACATCTCTGGCGGTGCTGATGAGCTGAATGCAACATAGAGCCATAGTCGCAATTCGAAGCGTGAATGTGGTAGTGGCGAATGCCTGCATCAGACACCCAAATCTCATCTAGTCTCTTCAAGACATGAAATGTGTGAGCCTCGAGACAAAGTCTCTGATCATGAATTTCCCAGAAGAAACAATGCGGCGTTTCCATCTGCCACCAGGACCTCGTCGAAATCGGAGCATCATCCATCTCAGCGATTTCGAATTTGTTTATAAGATAACGAAGGACAATAGGCCATGATGAAGGGACACATCAACGGTCATGACAAAGAGGCCCAGTGCTTGAAGAGGACGAAGAGATTTATTCATGGCCTAAGATCTGCTTTAATCGAAGCCCATTCTCCTTCATCCGTTCCCTGGTATACATGAATTGACGCCGGTCTTGTAGGAACACTTCCACGCCTTGACTGCCTTGGCTGCCCTGTCATCCACTGTTCGTAGCAAGCACCTTGGTGTGGGCGTCCAAAAAGTTCCAGCTCCATCCCAACAATATTTCCGCAATAATATCCGCCTTCCGACTCCAGACATAAGGATGCGATTCCACCAAAGTTCGATTTCCAGTATGAATGTTCGTGTTTGGCCTTAGAGGGCGGCATGAGAATGGCAGAGGCAGTCCAGCGATCGCTCGAAAAGTCTTCGTCTTCTCGACAATGAAGCGGCACAGTCACTGAATTCAGGTCAGACATCTGCGAAGAATCGTGCTTGGAGAGCCTACCTATCGTCCAAACTGCTCCCGCGCCCTGTCATCCCTTCCGTGTAGCATGTGGAGATGTCGGATGCGCTTGTCGTTGGTGATGGGAGGAGAGACGGTCTTGAATTTGTTCCAAAGATTATTTCGTGCACAAGCTCGAAGGTCGGGTCGCCAAGCCATAGTGAAGTTGGTGTAATGATCTTCCGCAAGAGATCTATGGAGATTACTCGACGTTGCTCTCTCTAGACGACTTATCATCCTGAACCTGAGCCTTCCGCCTCAGTCGAGATGTGGGTGTTGGCGGATCCATTCCCAAGACGCGTAGTTCGATTCCTGTTGTCCACAAAGCTCCTACACATCTACCGTTCCTCAGTTGCCACGTTACGAATGGAGAGAAGAAGTGTTAAACAGTCGGAAGTCCGGTATCTCCTGCTTCAATAGCGATGCAATCAGCTAGGATGTCTTGAGAATATTCGGCTTGCTCACCAGAGGAGAGTCCTCCCTAAGGCTTTACTGGCTAACACCTTTAACAGGGTATGGCGCATATTCCGAGACTAGCTGGGTGCCGTGCAATATATAGTAGTGCTTGGCTCTGTGGTATGACAGCTTCGTCTCCTGAGGTTCCCAATCGCAGGCTCCCTCTGCTGGACCCCTACAAGGATGTTCGACGAGAAATCAAATATCGCGAACGGTGTGAGGAGGGAACGATTTTTTGGCTGATCGCGAGTCTGCAAGATGCTGGAAGTTGCGTAGAATGGCCGTCATTTGGCAGAAGAAATGTTCGTGAAGCTCCAAGCAGTGAAAGCTGATTCGGATTTAAGGGTGTCGGCTCTTAAATCAGTCTAATTTTCGGGCCCGAAACTAAAGTCGCAAAACCGAACGTACAATTTTTTCCCCAATGCCTACTCGACCACAATGAACAAGGTCAACAACAGAATCCCATCTGCAGACGTTCCTTGTACCCTAGGATGGGCTCGCGCTCACACTTCCTCGTGCGAACCCACTAGTCAACATGCCCAAGGTCTTTCACTGGCAGTGACCCCGCCACCTCTTTTGCTTGCGGTACGTTCGAGCAGGCATCATGAACAGTGCCCCAGTGTTCACACGATACTGACCTTGATAGAAAGAGCGAAGAGAATCAAAGTCCCGCGATTCCATTTCTCCGGTCCCGACCACCCTCCTCTTTCGAAGCACCGAGATCTCGCGCGAGGAGATGGATAGCACACTTGGGACAAAGTTGAGAAGCTACACGATAAATTAAACCGAGGAAAAGGCATGGCAGACTCTGATCTGGGTTTTGGTATACTACACTTGGTTGATATCGATACCGTGACAAAATCCGAGCTTGGTTCGAAGAATAGCGGTTTGTGGGAGCTGCCGTAACTCGGGGCACCAACGCTGGTGCAACCTGTGCAGAAACCAAGGTCTTTGGGAGATGCAGCGCTGAGTTGAATTGAGTCCCTCCAGCTTGCCAGCATCCAAGAACGAGAGCTCAACATCTGCGACGTCACCTCGAGCTGTTTCGATAGCCTTCGTAGAGCACGAACGAGACCAAAGAAAAACACGATGGATTGGCGTCGCTGGACACTGTGGAGGCAGGGAATGGACAAGCAGCAGCACCAGCAGCATCAGGTCGGGAACGATGGACAGATACAAGACATCATAACATGCAGAGCGCTTCTAGAGGATGGAGACACTAGCCTCAAGGCGGAGGAAGCAGAAGCGGTGAAACGGGCAGACTGAGCATTCATCCTCTGTGGATTAATTGTCTGGTTCAAGCTTCAAGTGAAGCGTTCCCCACTTGAAGGAATGGAGCAGCACGTACTGCATGAGAAGGGGGCTTTCCGGCGAGAGTCGGTCCTCTGGCGGAAGGCATGACACAGCAACCTGTTTTCAACAATCCCGCTAGAATGGATAGACACTCTGCCTCTTCCACCGCAACGATTTGATACATTAATGCCTCAGCATAAGGTCTCTCTGCTTTTTGATGCATGTAACTCCGGGGACTTTATTCCACGAGCAGCTCATGATTCATCTGTTTGCTTCTTCTCGCCCAAGTGAAGATCCTGCTGAATCAAGCTCTCTCATTTCAATATCTGTTTCGCCTGAATTCATGTCTATTGCCGACCGTGGCATCACTTCTGTTGCCGTAATTCTTTCGCCTGCTCCTAGGCTGTGCTGAGGCTCTCTTTCGAACGAGGCTTCTTGTTAAAATTGTGGTAGTTGTCATCGTCTTGCATCTCGAAGCAAGGCCTCATGGGAGCTTCAGCAATTATGGAGTACAAGTGGTTCCGGTTTTCTCGATATCGAGTTTCCCCATCGATGCCTCTCGTCTCTCTGTGTCAACATGTGCTTGGATTTCTTGGGGGCCTTGGTGCCTTTCGCGGTATGCGTTGATCGGAACCTCGATATTCTTCCGTGGTGCAGCGGCGGTTTTAGTTTCTCTAGGAGCTAGTTGTTTTGTTGGATGTGCTCCGCACAGTGTATTGGATGATGATCGAAACCTTAATGTTCTTGGTAGGGCAGTGGTCGCTTTGGTCTGCTCGATGAGGTCATCAGAAGAACTGTGAACTTCGCTTTTGGTGCATGTTATCAAGGACCTCTTTTCGCGGGCTTGTTTATTTTGGGTGCTGGTTAAAGGCAGGCTATCTAGGTATTGAGATTTCCTCTCCAGCTTGAATGGGTCTAGCGACCGCAGTGGGCTCGCAACAGCCAAAAGAGATCTCATTCGCGTGGCGCAGCTTGTTTGTGTCCTTATACCGGTCGTAGCTGCTATTCGCAGACACGATTGAAGATGGAGTGTTATGGCGATTAAGATCGCTGAGCAGGCCAGCCTTCCGACTCACCTCTAGTGCCGTTCGTTGACGACTTCATTCGAAAGCAGCCCAGTTTGGCGTGATCATGAAGGTCTTTCTTACCATGGTGTTCTTCTGCATCTGCACAAGCTGGACGGCATGGGACTCTCTTATCAGCAAGGATGCAAGCTCCTCGTGAAACAAGTTGAATGCATGAGTACCTGGCCCGAGACAGAAGACTCCCTGAATACCTTGAGATTGTGCTGCTGCTATTTGTTCAATCTTAAAGTTCCTGCTGAGTCGCCTTCCCTGGTCATTATCGCATTGCCCTCATTCAATTTGTCAGCTCGAAATGTTTCCGCGTGTCGCTGCTCGAAACCTCAACTAGTGTTCAATTGCAACTGGAAAGTGGAACCAAACTGTCCAAGGCGTGCCTACAATCCAACCAAGGATAGAGCCAACAACGAATATCAGTCTCATCAGCTCACCCTGGGTCCAATGACTGCTTTTTCATGCATATGATACAGACGTTGTTCTCGGAATAGAGGATGTTTGGCGTGTATGCAAAATTTGGTCACCTATCGGCCTGTTGGGCTTATGCAGGCTCAAATATCGAACGATAATATAGGTCTTCGATTTCTTGCGGTCATCGAGACCCCTACAGTGAGTTCTCGCAACTTCTCAACCTCCTCCAATCGAGGTTGGGAAGAATCTACGTCAGTACCAGTCTGAATAGGCAGTCCACCATCGAGGATCTCGGGAACTGGCAGATCTGTTTTGATTGCGAATTGCAACACGAGATCAGATTTTCATGTCAGTTGTCCCTCGTCAAGGAGCACAGAATCTGTCTCGGACGCTATGAGAGGAACCAGTTGCAAGTATTCGAACTCGATGATTTCGTGGGACATTCCTTGATGTTTTGAAGGTCGGCAGCATCATCAATTCGTCCTCGACCTGCTCAGGTTGCCCTATGGCTCTTACTTTCAGACTTTCCAAGGTTCCACTAGCCTGTTTTGTGCCTTAATCATACTCGCGATCAATGCCTTCTTTTGCCCTCTTCGCCACAGACAACTTTCCTCCTCAACGTTTGAAGGTGTTTCGGATTCATCATCATATCTCTTTACTGCTGGACTCTCACCCTCGCTTCATCCATGTGTCCAGCCAGTCTGCAGTCGATTTCGGCCTTCTACCTGTCGGCGTCGGCCATCCACCAAGATCGGATGCGGCCACAGCTGTCTTGGTTGGTTTTGGCTTGGATTGCGGTTCTTTTGGAATGATCTCGAGTGGACGCAGTGCAGCCTTCCTCTATCAATACTGGTCTCAGATGCATGCATTTGAACATGTGATGCAGCCAACCGCTTCCGACCCTTGTGATTTTGCTCGATGCTAGACAATTTTCGTCACCAAGCTCACTCTATTGTTGCACTACTCGATCTCGAAGTTTGAGGCGGTATCGGTGAGCCGAAGAAGCACCACTTCCCTGATGGGTGGTCCATCCGGCGTGTTAATTATCTAAAAGATACGAATGGCGAAAGAATTAATCCATAAACAGGGAGGTGAGGAATCCTTTTTTATTGGCTATGTACAGAGAGTGGCAGTTCCCGTTGATGCACTGTCCTAAGCCTCATTCACTTCTCCCGGCCAACCAAAACCACGCACGTGTATTACTTGAAAGGCGCTGCCCAACTATTCGAAGACTGATTATTCAAGTAAGCCAGTAAAAGAATTCCCTCATGTAAGCCGCCACTAAAAGGGAAAGGTTGCAACAAATACTCAGATAAGGCGCCTGCGGGCCGGCTCGCTGCCCTCCCTGAGGCGCAGATAAGAAAGAATATGGCGACACGGGCAGTTACAATCAGCCATGATATTGCCAAATATGCGGCTGGTCAGCTGGAGACTTGATGTGGTAAGAGGGGCCTTTGTACCCGAGAGGGAGCGGCGCTTGGGCCCGTGTGCCGCGCATTGCCCAATGCGGGCTTGCCGTCTGATCGTTTACTTATTTATTATTATTAATTCTTATTAGAGGATTACTAATATAAACAACTTCTTACTTCGAAACAAGATATGCACGGCCGCCAAAAATCACTACCCTTCCTACACGAGCTCCCCTTATACGCTAGCTAGTAGGTCACGTACTAGATTAGTATATCACGTGAAACACGTGACCTAATGTGACTCGGCGAAAATGCTCGACTTTTGTTCCGACAGAGATGATTCTTCCAAGTCCATCCCAATTTTCGCGCCCCACGTTCACTTTTCGATATCTCAGGTAGTACTTCTCTCGCCATCTGTCTCAACAAGTAGGGATGATTACCTAGAGGTAGCACGTCTCTTGCGATCAGAGTCGCGTAAGATTCGATCTATTAATCAGCCAATCAAGCTTAGCCACGTAGTTGCGTCCAGCGCGTGTCAATCTTAACCTGAAGAAAATAATATTTTAACATTCTCCTTTCATTTAGAGAAGATCAAATGTTACAGCTCTCTTTAGCAAAAGATGCGGCTGATTGATTGCTCGAAGCCCGATTCATATGAACTCAAACAGTTTACAGACGCAGATGTTCCACCTTATGCTATCCTCTCACATGTGTGGGGACAGGATGAAGTTTTGTTTGAGGACATTCAAAAGCATCCTGGAATCAACCTTTCGTCTAAGATAGGATATTCCAAAATCGCCCTCGTGTGTATGCAAGCAAGGAAAGATGACATTCGCTACGTTTGGGTCGATACCTGCTGCATTGATAAGACTAGTTCTACCGAACTTTCTGAGGCGATAAATTCGATGTTCCAATACTATCAAAATTCCAAAGTTTGCTATGCGTATCTGTCAGATGTTTCCAGCGTTGGTCAAATCAATGCAGAAAATTCTGACTTCGCCAGGAGCCGCTGGTTCACGAGGGGATGGACGCTCCAAGAATTAATTGCGCCTAAGGACTTGGTCCTCTACAGCAAGGACTGGATTGCTCTAGGGAACAAAGAAGAACTCTGCGATATTATTGCCAAAGTCACCAGGATAGACCCCACTGCGCTTCGTGGCCAACCTCTCCATACGTATAGTGTGGCAAAAAGGATGTCTTGGGCAGCGAGCCGGGATACAACGAGGCAAGAAGACATTGCTTACTGCCTCCTGGGCATATTTGGAGTGAATATGCCGATGTTATATGGTGAGGGCTGCACAAAGGCATTTACCCGCTTACAAGAAGGTATATTCCCTCTCTTTCCTCATATCGGCATGTTCAATCTGCGGGTAACTAATGTTAACCAGAGATTCTGAAAGAGTATGATGACCAGACATTGTTCGCATGGGCATACTCTCGCGACAGCAAAGAAGATTCCAACAGTCCCACTGGAATTTTGGCCGATTCCCCTAGGTCATTCGCGAACGCAAGCGATGTGGTTCCTTGCAGATTTTGGAGAACAAGTTTTCCCTGCACTATGACTAGTAGAGGGTTACGAATCGAAATTCCACTTTCTCCTCACAATCACGCTTTGCTCCAGTGTCGTCGTGAAAACGACTATCAGCGTATCCTAGCCATCCCATTGAAACCGATCCAATCATCTAACGATGACGAATTCACTAGGATTGGGAAGACTGGCCTTGTTCTTACAGACTACTGGAAAAGAATTTCTCTGAAAACTGTCTATATTAGCAAGAGGATCGAGAATATTGTTACACAAGCTGGTCTGATGCGACCTCATCGAATGCTACTACGTACCTTGCCGCCCCCAGAGACAGGTTATCAACTTGTTGCTGTTCATCCTCCAGAACACTGGAGTTCAGAAGAGAACATGATTTACAACCTTGAAAATTGGGGTAAAGAACCACGTTGGGAAGCAGCGCTTCTTTTCAAGAAGAAGGGAACCGATGACCTGGTTGTGTTGGTTGGGTTTTTCCAGTCGCAAACAACGGAAATGGTCGCAAAAACCCTTCAATTATTGATATCTTTCATTCAAATCACTTCACTCTCTTCTCGAATTCTATCAGGCTCCGACGATGGCCTCCCCAAACCAACTGATTGGTTGGGCCTCGGTTTTGAATTGGTATCGATTCTTTTAGACAGGTTTCAGGCAGAACAGTGGCGTTACATCGCCCTAACCCAGAAAAAAAGCCGACCACTTGATGAACTTCTTGCCGGAACCGACATGCGACTGTCGACGGTAAGAAATAGATTGGGGCCCCTCCAGGTTCGAGTGGCCCTGAAAGAAGAAGTTATAATGGGAGAACAACTATTAGTCACTGACTTTGACATCAAAACCACAAAATCTGGCGATTTGAAAATACTCCTCTTCCCAGGAGTGCTGGCTTTAAATATCCTTTCTCTCTGTCTTGAGCCTTCTATTTTAGCGGTCATTATTCGGAGACTTGCAAAGTTTCGTACCCTTCTAAACAGAGTTAGGGCTTGGATGAGGTATTGGAGTTTTTCTAAACCCAGGTCTCAGAAACTAGTATATATTGCGTTACGGCTGGTTAGATTGGTTCTGATTCCTTTCCTCTCTGTTCAGACTGTGGGCACTATTTTTGAAACAATGCGGATTGTAACTCATTCGAAAACTTTTACTTCGTTTGTACGCAATATGGCTAATGTATTTTATCGTCTGCGTAATATCCTCTACCAGCTTTGGAAATTAGGGGATATGGAGATACCAAGTTAGCGGACAAAAATCCTATCCCCTAGAAGATTTTGTTCTACATCTGTAGTGCTTGACTAAGGGAATAAGGGCCGGAAAAATAGATTCGGCAGCGAATCTGCAATGATCTTCTCTAAAGCAGTGGCTCTTAGCAATGAAGATTCTTTTGAGTTATATGAACTATGAGTTTAGGCTAGATCCGACGCAACTTTGCGCATCTTACGCAGTAATGCGAAATCTCCCCTTCCTGATTGGCCTCACGGGATCCGGATAACGTTGTTCTACGAACACGGATTGCTTGAATGAGATAAAACAGTTGGTTGGGGGCAACTCGCTATGTTTCTCCAACTCCCTTTCGAAATTCCTATCTGATTCTAGATTCTACTCGAGGTTCTTATTTCTGTACATCTTTTTGATAACCTTCGCAGTAATATCCACCATAGTCTGTGGCGTATCAATGTACTCATGGCCCATACCCAAATTACCTTTGTACTTTACCAGAAAAATTTCCTTGAATGAATATATTAATATTTTTGTATAGTATCCATCTATCTAACCATATATAACCCCTATTCAAATTATAACGATCTTGATATTAATTATTATATCAATATTTAATTTTATCCTTATTATATTTTTAATAATAATTATATAATATTTAATTTCTTTTTTTATATAATTAATATCGAATTTATTTAATTTCGATTTAATATTATATTATATTACAAATTATTTTTATATATTCATTATATGCACCCTAAAAATAGTGTCGCTCAATTCCAATTCTATTCTAGGAAGCGAGCACGGTTACTTTAATCAGGCAATTGACCGAGCGAGAGTGAGCAGGGACTAGTCGCACTAATTTTTAGTGACGCAGCCTTCGGCTATAGTTTCTAATACGATATAAATACCATTACCTTGCCCTAGTTACTTTGTCCTTCCTTTATTATAATCCTCTTTTAATTTTCCCACTTGTCGCTCGATTTGATTTATACGCTTATAACCTTTATAACTAATTTACCTCCTTTATAATAGCTATACTACCTATAGTAATACTAATTAAGGGCATCTTGATGCTTACCTCGTCACTTAGAGTTTTTCGATCTAGAAGGCATACTATTATATGCATCTGATTATTCTCTTTCGAATTAGACTACCGACTCGGATATAATTGCTCTTTATATATCTTATTGGCCTTTAACTCTAATCGGCCTCGCTTTAGTTAAACGACGACGACACGCGGTTTATTAACCAGAATCCCCGATCTACTATTATAATTTCGATGCTGCGGTCTATGTTGAATTGGCAGAGATACGAGCGTAGCGGAGCTCGCGTACTCTCTGCATATCGTCGCAGTATTACAGCCCTTGCTGCCGTGCCCTCCGGAGATTGAGATGCCGCTCTCTTGCCTCCACTTGTTGCAGCACATGGCCAGTTGCAAAAATCCCTCACGACGACGTGGGCTGGCTTCCTGGCTGCGTCCCGGTGAGTTTCCTTTCCCAGTAGCGCATTAGTCGAAGTCTTGTGCCTTGATTTTGAGCTGACTTGAGATAGCATAATTAGCACCTGCTTTTGGCTGTGTGACGTTAGTGCGTCGGGCTATTCGCTTAGTATCTAGTAGACCGAATACGAAATTCCTAGCCACCGAATCCTGTTATAAGACTATGCCTGCTCATAGCGTTTTATAATTTGCCTTGGTTCGAAGGGTTAAAAGAGTGCCTTCCTGGTCACGAAGAGAGCCTTAGCTAGGTAGCAGGATTTATAGATTGCAACTTGCGGGGGGACGCGAGGGCGATTACAAGAAAGCAGAAGTCGCTTGACCTTAGATAAGCTATATTTGCTGCAATTTCCAGGAACTTGCTCTGCTTTATTGTGCTGTAGCGATGGTATAATTTGGAAAGTATTGATAAGTTTTTCTCGCAAAGTTAAACGTTGGTACAAGTTTTAGCGTCGTTATTAGCTTCATGCGATGCGTTAAGCTAAGATTCATTCTGCGTGTTAACTCGGGATTAGCGGAGAAGCTAAACTAGCACTTTGCAGAGGGATATTATATGGTTATTTTAACCGAGAGGTTATACCGCTTGAATCGCTTTAAGCTGAGGGCTGAGCAATAGTATCCTTTAGAAGGAAGGATTACACTATTCGGGATTGCATTTTAGCTATGCCTTGAGCTTGGCTATGCAAGAGGATTTGCCGATTATAGTTTTATCTCTTGATACTTGGTGTGGCCGAAGGAAACTAAGTAAGAAGTATTAGGAATTACCAAAAGAATAAGTTGTATAACCTCGGATATAGTATTATCCGGTTCTTTAGAGTTCAGGCAGATGTATCAAGGTATTAATACGGCTTTTGCATATTGTAGGAATGGATGTGTACTTTGCAATTATATTTAAATTATTTGCAAGGCGAAATATTACGGAAGGATTCTCGCGAGAAGGGCGACCGGGGGGAAATAGTATATAAAGAAGACTAAATACAAAGCACTTTTGGGTTTGATATTATAGAGCTATATTAACGCTTAGATAATGCCTCTAAAAATATAATCTTTCGAAATAGTAAGATGAGAAGGATACTTAGGGAAGTTAAAGGGAAGTTTATACCGCGCGGCTTATTGCTGAATCATGTGAGCTTAACTTTGCAAGGCAGGCGGGAATTCAAGAGGAGACGGAATTGGAATAAATAAATAAATAGTTTTAAAAACTTGTATTGCTGATTATTACTCGATTGATAGACTTGCCGGCCCGGGCAAATACGCACTTCCTTGGAGCTTGGAGAGGAGCGAAGAGCTAAGGATTTATGCACTAGGCAGTCTCGCTTAGCTTCTATTTGGCCTGCAATAATAGAGTAGTAATTATAAACGGTAAATAGAAGAAATATTATAATACGAAACTAGTTTCGATTGTAGTAGAATCTTGCTTTTAGGTTACTATATAAGATTCTTTGTTTTATTACTCAAAAATTCGGTATTCCGAAAGTCTATTTCCCGTTTCTATTTGAATCTTCTTATAATAGCTACTATGAATTCCAATTTATTGGATATTCTCTATTATTAGAACCTATTATTCCTAGAAAGTCGCTTTGTTTTATTATATAGTAACGTTTGGACTACCAGCGCAATTAGCTTTCAAACCCAAGAATTATTATTATACGAAGTTAAAAACGAAACCGTATCTTATAACTATTTCAAATTTATAGTTCTAACTCTCGATTAAAAGAATAATTTTAGATTACAAGATAATACTTTTAGAGCTTTAAATACAATTAAAGAATATACTTCGAAACGAATCTTTTTAACTTATTAAAATATAATAAATAATAATTATAGCTTTAATAGCGATAATAAAGTCTTTACAAGGCATTAAAACCCTTGGTAAAATCGTTAGTATTCTTACGATTTTACTTCTAATACTAGCGATAACCGTATTAGTTTAATATAATCGAGATTAAATAATAAAAATAAATTATAAATTCTAATTTCGTTGGGTATAAGCGGTTTACTAATAATATATAAAAAGTTTAATTATTTCTTTTAATTTTGAAAGATAATATAATATTAAAGAAGGTTATTATATTTTCGAAGAAATACTTGAGGAAGAGGAAGTAATAGTAAAGAGTAAAAGAAGAAAGAGAGAATTGGAAGATTAGAACGAAGAGGCGAAGAAGGTAGGAATAATTATAATAATAAAAGAGAATAGTAATTCCTAAGAATTTAATAAGAATATAAATCCGCGATATATTAAATAATAAAGTTTATTCCCTCGTAGCGATTTATCTTTAGAATTAGCTCAAAAGAAGAAGGATAATAACGTTTATATTTATAATAATTATAATAATATAAAGTTCGTTTAAAGTGATGAAAACCAATATTATATATTTAAAGACTTAAATATTTCACTTTTAAACTTTAAAGAACGAATATCGATAGGCTATTTAAAGTAATAATAATTTTCCTTTAATAAAAAATATGATTTTAATACACGACTTGTAGACTTTATACCGGGATAAATGGCTTTTAAGGTAGCGACTCGCTATCAGGATTTTATTATTACTAAGTAAAATTTGGGAGATATTGGATTTCTTATTGCGATCTCGCAAATAGTTACCAATGTTATATATGGGATAGTATATTCAATAAACCGCGAGATCGAGCGATACTTCCAAGACCTTCCCAATTCTTTCAAGCGCTAATAATTCTCGAATAATAAAGAGAAGTTAAAAGTTAAAACTCTTGAATATAATAATTATAACGTTTTTAATTCTTATTTATTTATTTTACTATTATAATTTCCTTTTAAAGTGAAGAAGCGTAGTAAACCCGCCTCGTAATTATAATTTCTTTTTAAAGCGCAAAAACGCAATAGACCCACCTTGTAAATATAGTTTCTTAAGGTAAAGAAATATAAAAGACTATTTAAAATTAAAGTTCTCGATAAATAACGAATTGGTTATTAATGTTTTTTAGAATAAAAAACGATTACTTTTTTTTGATCTTAAATAAATATTTTGATTCTTATTACTCTTTATTATTCCTTATTATTTCTTATAATAGTTTGCATTTAGAATAAATAAGTTTTATACTTTACAAATTTGGATTTTTCATTTTTATATACTTCAAATATATATTTGCTAATCGCTATAAACTACTTGTGGCATTAATTAACAAAGTATAATTCAATAGTTAATTCTAATTCTTTTGAGGCTATTTTAATTTCACTTTCATTTTTTGGTTACCTTAGTCGCGCAATCAAGTACTATACCCAATATAGCAATTTTTAACTCTTTTTCCTAATTCTATATAATTTAATTTCGTTAACTTTAATTTTCTCTTTTAGAGTTTATATTTAATATCAAAATTCATTATCCTTAAATTTACTTTTTAATTTTAATTCCAAGTTCTTAATTCTAAATTCCCAATACCATTAATACTAATCATTATATATTAATTTTAATAATATTCTATTTTATTTTATTAATACTCTAACGCTATTACACTTTAATACCCTTGATATTCTAATTTTAAATCGAATTAATTCAAACTTTTAAAAAATAATACAATTAAACAAACTATATAAATACTCGGTTTTCTTTATTTAAAATTTATTTACTTTTGCATATAAAACTTGATAGCAAATTGGTAGCCTGGGTTCAAAGTATTAATATTACAAAGTTTTATTCTTAAGTTTTAATTCGAGATTTACTTGTTATTCCTCTTAAAATAATATTAGAAATTATAATAAACGATTCGTACGATATAACTTTATAACCCGAAATTAGACCTATATTACAAAAGCAATTAGCCGCTGAAATAAAAGGCATTTATATTAGCCTTATAATAGTTAAGGCCAAATATATTGGAATAAATTAGAAGTTAACCTCGTTTACTCAATCGAAGTTTAATAATTAGCAATAGTAAACTGTAATTACTTTTTACTATACCCTTTTATACGAGTACCACGATTTCCTTTTAATATCGCAATATTTATCTATAAACCCAACGTTATAATAATTTGCATTAAATTATAATATACTAATTAGAATATAATTTCATAGTATTTATTTCTTTCTCGAGGTTTTATAGTATTATTTACTCGCTTCTTTGGATTTTATACTAGCCTTTCTTTATTTATTATACTTAATAATAATATTATTTTATAAGATAATATTAGTATTTGCAAATACTTGGGTTGAATACTTAGGAAAGATAAACCAATATAAAATAATTCTTAGAAACGAAAATAATCGAAACCAAGAAATCTAAATATATAATACTCGCAACTAATATTCTAAGGCATCTAATAGAGCTCTAACTACTAGTAAATTATATTACTATCGAGTAATTCTTGCAAGACTTAATACTCTTCAAGAATTATATTTATATAGCAAATTACTTTGTATTATAAATCCTTTCTATTCGATTAGAATATTAATCTTAACGTTATTTAATTAAGTTTTACTTTTTATAGAGAAATACTAATATAAATTTCCTTTATTAGATACCCATTTTATAAGAGTTTATAAATTATTATTTAAGCAAATAATAAAAAGATTCGACGACAAAATAATATAATTTTTGCGTCTTTTAAACCTTTGGATTAAAAAGGCTACTTCCAGCTTTATAAAGTAAGAATATTTGATTACTATTTTTAATACTTATATAATATTTAACTTTGGATCGAAAAATAATATTCTAATGAGAGCCGTTAACGGAATACCCATTATAATAACAAAGGGGAATACAAATATTTTATTCGAGCGTTTATAGTAATTTCATTATAAAATATTAGTAATTATCCTTGAATAAATTAGAGATCCGAAAGTTTTGCTTTTCCTTTATATTTTCCTTGTTTTTATACGTTATATATCTTATTCTTTTTGTGTAATAAACCTTTGGGAAGTCTAATTCTTTTTGGTTTTATTAGCAATAATATTAAATACGTTAATCGATTATTTCTCGGAACGAGTTGAATATAACGAGTTCCTAGAGCCTACGGAAGATAACCGGTGTTTATTCCCTAAGGATTACGCAATATATGGGCTTTTGTAAGCCAGAGACTATTTCCTTGAAAGCTAGTTTACAAAAGAAATCAAAGATAACAAGAAGTCTCAAGAAAAAGTATTAATAGCCTTTTAAAAAAAAGAACGAATTCTTTGGTTTGTGTATTATATTGTTATTTGTGATAATTTACCGATTTATTGGAATAATACTAAGCGTATTTTTTCAATGGAGTTTACTAATAACTTGGTCGGCAAAAGAGCTTACCAAAGGAGAATCAAATAATAAGATTATAAAAGGGATCAATGGTAAGAATTGCGAGAAGTACGAATTATTTGCATGTTAATGGATTATAATGGTATAGGGAATAGTTTCACGTATAGAAATATTTGTACCGAAAAGAACGTATAAATTATAGTGAAATAGTTTATAAAGAAGAAAAAGGATTCGAAGTTTGGTTTATAATTTCTATAATATAAAATTATTGAAATTTTTTATTTAAATCGTATTTACTAAGTCTTTTTTAATAAATAATCGTTTATAAAATTCTTTATTTTGAGACTTTACTTCTTAAATTTCATTTGCTAGATTTATAAACTATAATTAAAATAATAATAATTTAGTAAATTTACTTTTTTAAGATTTATTTGTTCTTTATTTGTAAAGTACGTATTTTTTATTATAAGCAAAATTTAATTTTTCTAGAATTTGCTTTTTGTATTAATATTAATGAGATTATCTTAGTTTAATACTTTCGAATTTTCGGAGAATAATAATGATAAAAATAACCAATTATATATTAGTAATAATAAGTATATTTTGTGATTATTTTTTTGCTTTGATGATTTTGAAAAAGCGAGATTATTTGCAAAGTATTTTTTAATAGCTAAATTATAAATCAGATTATAAATAGTACGTATTAGAATTTTTGTTCGAAGTAAAAATTGAGAGTAGTAGATCTAAGATATGATTCGAGTTTTTGTTTGACGAAAATAAACTTGAATAATATTATATTAAACTTAATATAAATGCGCTATTTCTAGAGGTATTATTTCTAAAGTTGATATATTACTTTAATAGTAATTAAAAAAAGCCTAATAGTAATTACGTTTTTATTTATTTCTTTATAAATTTATTAACTAATGAAAAATCTTGCAAGTAATACTAGTAAATTTATAGATTATAGTATATTAGTTTATTTCGAGTATAATAATAAAGTATTGAAAGATAAAGAGAGATAAAAAGACGAGAAAATAATAAGAAATAAAAAAATAAAGTAAATAAACTTACTAATAATTTCATAGAATTAATATTAACGCGAGCTAATTAGGGTTTATATACAAGAAAATGAAAAATATATAAGATAATAAATCTTGTGACGAGAACTCTAATAATTTAACTTTTTTGTAAAAATGTTAATTTTTTATATTTATTCGATCTAATTACTACTAGTATTACTTTTGCTCTTATTCTTTCCTTTTCTTATTATTAACGACTTTACAAATTAAAAAAGTAAATTAAAACCTAATAATAGCGATTAGAAAATAATAATTTTATAGTTTTTATCCTTTTGGGCTTTCGAGATAACGATAATAAGAAGACTATTTTTTATTGAAGCCTAAATATAATTTTGATCAATATGAACATGGAATATAAAAGACCAATTGAATTCGCTAATAGTTTGCTCGCAAAGCTAATATTTCTCTTAAAGTCCCTAAGTTTATAATAATTAAATAAGAGTAACGCAAGTCTTTTTATTCGTATTATATTTTTCTTTAATAATTATCTCGTGTATTTTGGATATTTTATTACTCTTTATAATAACGCTATTAGTTATACTTCTTTTAATAAGTTTTACGAGTTAAATATTAGAAATATAAAAGTATTTAAAGTAATCGCGAATAATTATAATCTAAGGATTAGTGAATTCGATATTAATATTCTTTTATTATATACTTGATAATTTATTATAAAGGCTAAAAGAGTTTAAAAGCTCGATAAGATTATACTTAGAGTTGAATATCTTGGGGCGAGTACTCCGGCCAATAAAAAGGGAAAAATTAAAAGATGAATTAGAAATACTCGTAAGTATTAAAGCGAATGATTATAAAAGTCTAAAGTTAATTAGTATTATTATAGAGTATTAAAAGGACGAGTATTATATTATACTATTATATATAGTGTGAGGATAATATTGGGAAAGTTGCTTAGGGAATATATAATGGCAGTAAAACTAATAATTAAGTACGAGTAGACTTTTACAAATAGTACTTGGTTCCAAAAGTAGTTCTAACCAAAAAAATCCCATTCTATATATACCTATTGAATAGGATTCGTCTTTAGTATCGCGAAACCATTTATAAACAAAAAGACAATTTCTAATTATAAGTGTAACATTTATTAGCAATGAAACCGAAGGTATTAATTATTAAAAGTAACTATTTATTAATGCCGCAATATCAAAAGATATTTCTCGTTTAATTTTGACGTTCGGAAAAGAATTATAACGCTTGAGATTTCATATTTCCATTTGTGGTTCCGTACTTTATATAACCTTTGTTATTTGAATTATATTTATATAAATTACATTAATTAGAAAACTTATAATCTTAGATTTATAGTATATAATTTGATATAATTTCTTTGATTAATAGTATATAATTATTTTCTTTTCGCTTCCAATTAAATTACGTAATATTATTTACTCTATAATCTTTATTTTATTTTATAATATTAAAATATATAATTTGCCTAGTAAATATCTTTAAGATTATAAAGAAAACAAAAGATTAAAATATAAGAAAAGATTTAGGCAATTTCTTCTTATTAATAAACAATTATATAAGAAAGCAAACTTTATTTTCTATTTAAAGAATACTTTTATTATTAGTATTAATTTATATAACTCGATTAGAATTCCTAATTTTCACGGGTTAAAATCTTTTTTATAATATATTTTATAGAATTATATTAATTATATTAATAAGCTAATAATAATCTTTATTTTGGAATTATAATAAAAGTTTTTTTGGTATAATTCTTTATTAACCTTAAATAGTAAACATAGTATACATAGTATATATAATATATAATCAGTTATATAATCTATTCAAAAACGCTTTCTTTATATCCGCGAGGTCGATATTAAATATATAAGAGAAAAAAGATTCTTTTTTCCGAATCGAATAACTATAAATCAAGAGGTGGCAAAGGTACTAATATATATCTTAAAATATAAAGGTTTAAAGTTTACTTAATTATGTTTGCGCGAGGTATTTATAGAAACCATAGTATAAACATTAAACGAATACTCGTAAAGGAAATTAATCCTTTGAAAAGTATAAAATTTAAAAGGGAATAATAAGAAAATATGGTTTTTATATATAAAAGAATTGGATTTATTGAAATAAACTACAAAAGATATAAGAGTCACTATATAAATCTCCTTGTGAATACAATTTGCTCAAATATAAATAAAATAAATCATATTTATAATTTCCTTGTACTTAATTTTATTAAATGCTTAAAGTATAAAGTTTTAATAATTAATGCTCCCAAGAGTTATATTCTCCTAAGAATACTCTATTAGGAGTTTATAATCTCTTATAAACCATATACTCTTAATAATATTTTCTTGAGAGCCTACGAATTACTAAGAATTTTTTATTAAAAGCTTTTGGTCTCTTAGTATTTACGCCCTCCTAGGAATTTTCTTCTAAAAAATATACGCATATAATTAAAGTAACACGTAATTATACCCAGCTCCTATATACTAATGGCGAAAATACCTCGTACTAAGCCCTTTATTATAAGTATATCTTAATACTTATTTCCCCTAGGAATTCTATTTTCTACTTTTTATATAATAATTATAATTATTCTTAATATTACTCCACAAAATAATATTTTTAAATTTCCTTTAGAAGTTCATTTAATAATATATTCTCTTCTTTTAATTAACGACCTATTAATACTAATCTATTATATATACCATTATTAGCCTTATTACCACGAATTAATTCTAAGTTTATTCCCAATTAATTTAATTGTAATTCTCAAAGTATACTTGTAAATCTAGCGTAAGACTAAGGATATTTTATATAAGTTTACTATATTTTATTTCTTAAGACTATAGAACGATTTCTTTTTATTTTTGACTCCAATAAATTTACGAGCTTATATATTCATTAAATATCTCGAATTATAATACTCATTTGGAAACCGATATAATATTAATTTATTAACGAGTTATTAAAGTTTCAAAAACTTATCTTTCGGGGATTTAATAAAACACTAAAGTTTTTATTATTTTACTTAGAAAAATTATATCTTCGGTTAATCGAATTCGTAATTTGAAGCGACTTTATACAAATTCTTTCTTTAAGCCCGAATTAGAAATCCTTGGAAGAAATTATTACGCGTTATATATATTGAAGGATTCGAACCCAAGTTATAAGAGCGATAGAAAGTAAAGGTTTTAAAGTTAGTAAATTTTATATTTAAAGTTATCGATTATACGTTTTAATTCGAGTTATAGTTTTAATATTTTAATCGTATTAAATCGTTCGCTTTAACGAATAAAAAGTAATATAAAGCTAATTAGGCTAGTTATATTGAGCCTAAGGTATTATCTATAGGTTTATACCGGAATTTATAGTCTTTTCTCAAAGTCTATAAGTATAATAATATATCGAATAATTTGATATTTTAAAAAAATTTAATTTCAAAGGTTATAACTAATTCAAAAGCTCAAGTAACCAACTTCTAAACGTGTATTTCCTTGATATCTTTAATTTCGAGTAATATAAACTTTAAATAAAACAAATTAATTATAGCGCGAACTTATATATACGAGTTTAATATGAAATTTTAAACGGTATTTCTTATCTTTTAAAAGTAGCTTCTATATATCAATCTACTTAAGAAAAACTCGAGAATATCCTATAAATACTCTCTTAAGAAATTAATTCCTTTTCTTTACTCGAGTAACTTTTTATTGCATTTAATCGTTTATCCTACCATTTTCTTACTAAGTAATAAAAAAGCTTTAAATACGTATTATAATGGTTTAATATTCTTGATATAATATTCCTTTTATTACGGCGCTCTTTTATTCATATTAACCATAAATCGAAAGTATAATAAAACTTTATTTAAAAAATTCCTTTTCTTTTCTCTTCCCGCTTTTTTCTATACCTAATACCAATTTGCTTATACTTTTGGAAATTCTTTATTAATTAAAATAATAAAGTATATATTATATTTTGTGGTTAGTAAACTATATACGTTTTATTACTACGAGAAAAAAATAACTTGGGAATAGCGAACGGTTAACAATTACTTATATATTATACGATAACCTTTATTAACTATAATTGCACTTTTAATTTCCTAGGATTAAATTGTTAATTACTTTTACATTTATATTTACTTTAGAACTAATGTAATTCGGAATAGAAAATAAAAGTAATCTATTTTTCCTATTGATCTTTAATTGATATTTGTCTTTTGTTTGAAAGTTTTTTAAATAATAAAAGAAAAATAAATATTAATTAATATTATATAATTTTCTCAAAAGTATTTATCGCGCTCCCGATTATTATATAGGCCGTGAAATATATTTTGAGCCTAATCCACAAATATAAATATGGTTTTTACAAATATATATTTACTTTTAAAAAAATAATATACTTAAAAGTATTCTTAATATTTGCTATTTTAATAGCAAATACACTTTGTATTAACGTTAATATTTATAGCGCATAAACTTTAATATATCGATTTAAATTAATATTAAATATAAACTTCGCATTTCTAACTTTTAAATATTATATAAACTTTTTATACAAAAGTAATAATCTTTTATTATCGGATTATAATCGTATTTATTATTAAGTAATTGGAATCTCGATTATTAAGGCTTTAGTATATTTAATTATTATTATTATTTTAAAGATAAAGAAAATAGATATTATTTCTTAGATAATAATTTAAATAATTTATCTTATATTATTTTATTGCAAATGTAATCTAATTAGTATAATAAGTATTTTCAATTATTATTATTATACTTTTATTATTATTTGCTATTCTTATTAATCGTTATTACGAGGTCTTTATAATTATTTATTAGTTCTTAATAGCCGTGATTATAATAATGGTTTAGATTTATACTAGAAAAGAAAAATGGAATAAAATTCTTTTTATATACTTATTAAGTACCATTGGTATTTTGATAATCACGCGGTGTTTTTGGCTCTTTAGAATCCTATACCGGAATCTGAGGAATAGAAGCAAACTTGCTCGAATAATAATAAAAAGGATAATAAAATTATGATTTTATTTATTATACTTTTAAGGCCCTAGGATTTCAAGGTGGCTAATATATTAAGATTTATATACTTTTTTTGAATAGAAATTCTATTTTATAGTAGTATTCTTTTGCCCTTTTATCGTACGAGCTTATTAATAGTAATATAGTTATCCGCCTAATAATTAGGGAGAGAAAAGAGCTCACGGCGATACTCGCGAGCAAAGGGAGCTTAGATCGCGAGATACTCGCTTTGGTCGATAGTTCTTATAGCAAAGAAATCCAATTGAGAACGTATAGTATAGTTTTACTCTTTGCTAATGGGATTGGGATTATTGGAATATTACTTTACGCTTATTAAACTTTGGAAGAATATTATATATAAAGGATTAATTACTACCGTATATTTCTCTTCTAGGAGATTAACAATAATACAATTTATAAAAATATAATAGAATTATATTTTCATGGATTATCATTATATAATATAAGTAAAGATATTTCTAATCTTATTTACGATTTAATTTATTTAAATTCTCGAATTATAATTGATTTATATAAAATTTGATATAGAAAAAGAAATTTATATAATTATTAAAAATATATTAAGTAATATTATAGTTTTAAATAAGTTTAACGTAGTTATTAATTTATTTTACTAATTATAATATAATATATATTAATTAGAAAATAAGTAAAAAAACTCGAAAGTTATAATAAAATCTTTTTAATATAAAGGTTTATTTTTTTGAATTTGAATTTCATTTAGAATTGGTATTTAAAAATGAGAAACGAAAATCAAAGTATTAGAATAATATTAAAGCCTATTAGCGCATAGATTTATATGGTCGAAAACTTAAGCTTTTATTAGATATACTAATTAATGAATTGCAAAAGGCTAGATTGTAATTGCAAGTACTTATATATTATCCCAAGGTAATAAATAATCGTAAAATTATATAAATAGCCATATACTATTTCCAGTATTATTATATTATATAACTAATTTTATAATTCATTCGTTGCATTAAGAATAAAGCTATTTTGTATTATAAGTCACGTAATATTCATAGAGGGTCATTTATAATAAACCTCTAAAATTGGTCCCTATTTTATATTTTTTTTTTGAGTGAATCTCCAAATTTCAATTCTAATAAATTACTTTACTTTCTACCAAGAGTATTTAAATAGCAATTTTTATTGGCTTATAACCTAACTTTATTATAATGTAATAAATTATATAATTAATTATTAAATAGTCGAAGTTTTATAATTAATAGAATATAATAATATTACCAATTTATATAACCCGAAATACTATTATATTTCTTTATTTTAATAATACCGAGTTATAAAAATAAAGATATCGTAATATAAACTTTCGTAAGAATATTTTAAAATATATATTTTTAGAGAAATTATAATATAATTATTCTTTTTATTCAAAATAAAATTCTTTAATCTTATTTTTATTAGATTATAAATCTTATGGATTTAGAAATAAAGGACGCTACTTCGCTATATACTATTAGCAAGGAGCTAATTCTCACTTTACTAAAATATATAATAAACTTTTACGAAAGCGATATATACGCGAAGGAAAAAGCGATAAATCTTATCTTATACAAGGAATTTCAAATAATACTAAGCATTAGAATCTAAGATCAATTTTCATAGGCTATTTATAACCAATATATAGCGAGCATTAAATCCTATAAATTAACTACCGAAAATTATATTAATATCAGTTTAACTTTAGTAAATCGAGAGAATATAATACGTTAATTAGATAGTAAAGTAATTTTTATTGAATAAATTGCCTCCTTATATTGCGGCCCGCTTGACGCGCTACAAAAAGTTTATGAAAGCGACAAAACCAATAAACCGTTTATATTCCGTAATTATATTACGCTTATAAGCGCCTTGAGCTTTTTAGAGAAGTCTTAACTTATTATTCTTTTTCCTTATAATTTTCAATAAATAGAAGTAACTTGCGATAATACCAAGGCATTATATTACCAATTAATCGCACGATATAATATTCTATCTCCTGATTTTATCGTTCCATTCACCCTAGTAAAGGCGGACTTAACCACTTGTAACGATAATAACGCATTGAATTATAGATCGATTTCATTCTTATATTCTAATCCGAACTTCGATTAGAGTTTCCTTGACGAAGATAATACTACTAAACTCTTTCGATTTAATTCGGACCCCTACGGTAATATATTAACTAACAAGCTAATTTCATTGCCTTTATCTTATAATACTAGTATAATTACTAAGAAACTCTAAGATCGCATAAACTTTATTACCATTTATAATACCCGGGTTACTTTCACTTTTATAAACTTTTCGAAGGTTACTTTTGTTAATAAAGAGGCCCAATAAGAGTTAGTAGTATATTGTTCTTTCGATATACAAGTTGATAAAGAACTATTGTAATTATTTGCCAATATAAGGCTCCGAGTAAAGAATATTTATAGTATTTAAAAAAAAATATTATAACTTTTGAATAGTTTAGTATTTAAACAAGGCTAATTAAAAACTCTTCAAAAGAGTACGATCGAAAACCATAATCTTATTACGGTTATAGTTTTTATATTAATTCTTAAGACTATTATTGAGACTAGCGATAAAGAGGGGAATCGCAAAGCGTAATAAATACTCTCGATAATTCCCGAAAAATCTCAAGAGTAGAAAATATTAGAAGAGAGAAATAAAGGAGAGGAGAATAAGGCTAATTAAATAGAGCTCAAAATAATAAACTTATTATTCTTTGAATTAACTTGCGCTACTAAGAAAAAAACGAAGAAGTCACTTGAATATAATCGAAGTATTAAATTAAGATAAGTTTAGAAACGAGCTTTAAAAAAAGACAACTTGAGCTAAGCTAATATTTTCGCTATTATTCTTTAGATAACCAAGGTGGTAAAAACCTTTCGTATATTATTTAACCCGGCTTTATTCGTATTAATTTTATTACGCTTTCAAAATCCATTTGTGAAAATAAATAATAGAAAAGAAAAATAGAGAATAATTCTAAGTTTTAGATTTCCAACTTTATTTACTATTAAAAAGATAAATAGCTTTACTTATTTTTATATTCTTTTAATCAAAAATTATTACTCTCTAATATAATTCCTTTTTAAAAACTATTCTAATTCTATATATATAAGCCAAATATAAGTTAAAGAAATATAATATTGGATATCGAAAATTACTAATATTACTCGGTTCTTGATCTCCTTTAAACGTAATCTCGTACTCCCTCTCAATTATAATAGAAAGCTTATTAGTAGATAAGAAACCTAGGATTGGCTAAAGAACTTTGTATAGGTATATTTCTCTACGATAAAATAAAATAAAAATGTTATTAAATAATAATAACTATTTCATAATGGAATACCTTTGTATTTATCCAAAAGAAGAATCCTTTAATCTATTAGGAACCTTCTCACAATACGATATCTAACCTCAAGTTCGAGTGTATTAGTATTAACTTCCCCTTTTGGATTTATAAATATCTTCGAATGCATTTGGATATAAAGGGCTCATTTCTCTAAGGACTATAAGTATTGCGAACCGGATATTATCGATTAAAATCTTAATATATAACCTTTCCATATATTATCTTTTTGCTTCATGTAATAATATATAAGGACGAGCTATCTATCGATTATAATAGATTACAAGGTTTTAAATTTACTATGGAAACGATAATAAATAAAAGAATTATAAATTCGAGTCGTATTTTGCCTAATATATTAACGCAAACTATAATAGACTTTAACGAGAAGTAAAATGCAACTTGAGAAAAGAAAGTAGGAAATAATCTCGAAGAGAACTTCGAGAAGTATCGAAGTGAGATAATCTTTCTCCGTTATAACTACTATCAATTGGGCTTGCCGAGGGTTTATCGCAAGTAATAACCGTTAATACTAGTAGTAAGTGAAGTCTTCTTCGAATTATATAGCAAATTGGTAAGTAGCGTAAAACCGAAGTATAACCCTTATCATCCTAATGAAAAAATTAATACCTTAAAATAGAATAATTTTCTTGTATTTCTAGTAAATTTATTTGATCTATTACTTCTTTAATATTATTTAGGCAAAGTAACTTCATTTTGTTTTATTTACCATTAAACATTTGATTTTTGCTTTCCAGATTTCGCGATTTAATTATAGCCTACTAATTAGCCACACTTTATCTTCTAATTAACCAATTAATTTCAATTAATAATTAATTTTAATAAAGTTTAATCGTTTAAAGTTAATATCCAATTCAAGCTAATAAATTAATATCGCCTAATTTAATATAAGTATTCCTTGAAATATTCCTTTGATATTCTTTAAACTTAAATAAAATAATTTATATTCGAGTAATCTCTTATTATTTCCTTTATTATATTCCCTTTTACTATATTTTAATACTTTTTTACTATTCAAATTATTTTAATTAACTTCAAAGAATTCTTTATATTAACGAGGATATCAAATTAAAATATATACTAAAACCAAATACAAAACTTACCTCAAAAAAGAGATTCAAATGGAAATTTCATACCTTAGATTATAATATACAATAAAAAAAAGATAAAAATAAAAATATCGTTTATAAGTATATATATTATCACTAGTCGGAATATCTCATAAAGGCGTTTACTCTTAAGTATTATCAGGTCCATTTTGAGCCAATAACTACTAACTAAGATAATAGAAAGGCGATAAAACCGATTTTATAAGCAATTATAATATAAAGTATTCGTTTATCGATAAATACTTTGGATAAACTTATAAAATATCGAAGAAAAAAGTAATAAGAAAACATAACATAAAAATGATTAGCTTATAATAAGCTATATTGCATTTCGTTTCAATGATAATAAAGAAATATTTTGTGAAATATTATACCTTTCAAAACCACGTGATCTAAAGTCCTATGATTAGTAACGTCCATCCCTGCGTAGCGGAAAACCCTACGTGCCGGGAAAAATGATAAGTACTTTGACTTCAAGTATCTTAAAATCTGTGCACACCTTAATATCTTCTATATTTTCTTATAAGTTATATTCCGTGGCTACTCTCGGATACTTTGAACCCCTCCTACTAGAAAATTACGTTCGTATCATCGCTTTCACGCCTGATTTGCAAAGAGTCTCCTTTTGTAGCATAATAGACTTCTTTTACCACAGCTCTACCACCGAGCTCTTACCATCCCTAATACTTGTAAAGCGGTCTTATCTGACCTCTAAGGCCTCACATCTATGTAGGAAACCGTTATCAGCCTTGTGGCTACTGTGGCGCGCAAATTCATGCATGATCGCCACGCGGATCTATACCTTGAGTGGAGGTGTCTAACGATATTTGGGTTAGAGCGAAACGACCCCGCACGTCCCATCATTTACGCTGTAATTTCATTTTAAAGCCTTAGGCATAAAGGCCAACAGTAGCTGGAGGTACCCGAAGCCTGCGACCGTTGCAAGCGTATGGTTGACGGGCAGGTGGGTCAAAATCTCTCGGCCGTTCTGGATCACAGAGCGTATCCCTTACGAGATATGCCAGAATTACCAAATAGAAGAGGAACAGCTACCTAGGATCATCCTACCACTTTAGGTCAGTATCAATGAAGTTAGGCAGCGGAAGCAGCAGTTCTAACGAAGATATTTCAAGGTACCAACCATTCACGCAGTACTGCCTACGCAGAGAAAACGGAAGTCGAACTTCTGGCTACACCTGTACAAGACGGCTGTGCACCGTGCAGACGTACGGACACACCACACACACACACATGGGTAGGACGTCGCGAGCTGGCGAGGGTGTAGAGGGTTGAAATGGACTACGTCAGGCAACAAGCAGGCCGGGGTAGTGTAGACTTCTCAGACGAAACATGCTTTCGTCTTGTTCGCGAGATCGTTACGTTTGCTAGCGGAATCAACTCGTAGCAGGCACGATGTTTTCACTAGCTTCGTACGGCTCCGGGCAGACAAATCTGGCAGGAGGTGGAACACTCCTCGAGACGCAGCTGTGAACTGGTGTCAAAGATTTGAGTTAAGAGTCTGGCCTCGACACAAAGACTGCTTGCTAATGACTTGCAGGCGAACCATAACTCCATCTTCCTCTATTGCGTCTAGAATACTACGAACATTAATTATACTGTATCCGATTGTATAATATCACTCCTGCCTCCAGAAACCAAATCCGAACTAAAGGAAATGAGAAACAATTCTCTATTCTTTCGTGCAACAGTCTCATATCATCCGCTCAATTGGTGCCTTCCATAGCACTGGCGCATCGATTATCCGCGCCACTTCTGGCTCTGGCTTATCTGCCTCTTGCGCAGCACTCTTACGCTTCCGACTTGTTATGTGTTTCTTCAAGTGTGTTCTATTAGGAGATAACCTTCTATGTATATATATACTTCAGTCACATGTCTGCCTAGTCACATGTCTGCCTATCTAGGCAGACCTGGCACAGACAATATCATGGCTTACTTGCCTATAGGAAACACTGACCTCGTCACGTGCTGTTCCCTCGAAAAACTTTTCCGACCACGTTTCCCCTTGCCCTTGATAGCGGTGGCTGCTCATGGAAACTTCTAGAATAACGCCACACTTCACGTGAGCCTTAACGCCACACGTCACGTGAGTTTCGTACCAACATGACGGAAGGTTTGACTGTATCGCAGCAAACACAGATCTCTCACGGCAACCTACGACGTTAGCTATTTCAGCAGGAGGACAATTACTCAAGGTCATATCGCGAATCTGCACATGCTCCGAATCTGCCAGATTCCGCGCCATTCTAGGGAGTGGTTGCTGTGAGCATGAACATCTTCACTGACGCGCTGTTGTCGAAAGGACAACTTTGCACAACGCAGGGGGTCCCTACGGCCTTCCGTATCAGCCATTTGCGGCTGAAGAATGGCGAACGAAATTGACACACACAGCTGCTGTCAACACCTCATCGCAAACCACTCTGCTGCGATGGCATCCGTAATATCTTTTGGCGACGCCAACGCCGGCTTCCAAGCTGGAATAATCAACGGTTCGGCCAATGTTGTTTTTAATGCCCCTCCTGGTAAGTTGCGAGGGTCCGAGCTGACCGGCGCTAATGACAGCCCCTCCTAGAGCAACCAGAGACCCCACCGAACCCGTCGATCGTCATACCCTTCAGTCGCGACACAGACTTCGTAGAGCGAAGGATATTTGATCAGATTCACCAGAAATGCGCTGTCTTGGGATCTCGGACTGCGCTCGTTGGCCTGGGCGGCGTCGGGTAAGCGCATACGCTCTCGTGAATACAGATAGCTAACTACTGCGAAGCAAGTCGCAACTCGCCATCGAATACGCGTACCGTACCCAAGACCTGTCGCCGGAGACGTGGGTTTTCTGGGTCCACGCAAGCAACGCGGCCCGATTCGAGCAGAGCTTTCGAGAAATTGCAAACTGCGTCAAGATCTCCGGGCGACAGAATCCACAAGCCAATATATTCCAACTCGTGCACGACTGGCTGCGTGACGACAGGAAGGGGAGGTGGGTTCTTATACTGGACAATGTGGATGATGCTGGCTTCCTTATCAAGGATCAAAGTACCAGTCAAGATGGCCATACGAAAGGCGACGGCGGTGGGAACCTGCAACCGCTTACAGTATATCTTCCTCGAAGCCTAAATGGATCGATTCTCATAACAACACGGAGCAAAAGTGCCGCGCGGACACTGGTTGATGAAAAGAATATCATCGCAATCGAACCAATGAGTGCGCCAGATGCGCTAGCACTCTTGGAGAAGAAGCTAGGATGGCACGACGACGCTGTTGAGCTCGCTGCAGTACTGGAATATATGCCGCTTGCCATTGCTCAGGCTGCTGCATATATCTCTCAAAGGGCGCCGCGCTACTCCGTGCGAGAGTACCTCCAGGACTTTCAAAAGAGCGAACGGAAGAGAGCCAGTCTTCTTAACCACGAGGGCGAACACGAGGGCGAACAGCTCCGTCGAGATCGGGAGGCGAAGAACTCTATTATTATTACATGGCAGATATCGTTCGACCACATCCGTGAGATACGACCATCAGCTGCTGATTTATTGTCGCTTATGAGCTTTTTTGACCGGCAAGGAATCCCCGAGGCTCTACTTCGAAGTCGAGACGAGCAGAGAAACTCGCGGTACGACCAGAAAGAGAATAACGATGACAATCATACTGATATCGATGCTAGTTATAGTGATGACGATGAAGATAATGGATCACGGTCTAGCGTGAATAATGGATTTGAAGACGATCTCTTGGCCTTACGAAATTATTCGTTTATCTCCGTTAATATGGACGGTATAACCTTCGAAATGCACGGACTGGTGCAGCTAGCCACGCGAGAATGGCTTAAAGCCAGCAAGCAGCAAGAGCGGTGGAAACAACAGTTTATCAAAAATCTTTGCGCAGAGCTTCCAACGGGAGAGTACGAGAATTGGGTCAAGTGTCAAGCGCTTTTCCCACACGCGCAATCAGCAATAACACAGCAGCCGGATGAAGACGACGCATTAAGAGACTGGGCTTCAATACTATACAAGGCAGCATGGTACGCGTGGCAAATGGGGAAAGGCGTAGAGGCGGAGAAGATGTCGGTTCAAGCAATGAAAGTCAGAAAAAAGATTCTTGGTCGAGAGCACAATGATACGCTGAACAGTATGGCAATGGTAGGCTTGGCGTATGAGCTTAGGGGGCAATGGGACGCTGCCGAAGAGCTACAAGTGCAAGTGATGGAGACAAGCAAGACGAAGCTCGGCGCCGACCATCTTAACACGCTAACCAGCATGGTTAGCCTCTCGTTGACGTACTGGAATCAAGGCCGGTGGGACGCTGCCAAAGAGCTACAAGTGCAAGTGATAGAGACGCGCAAGACAAAGCTCGGCGCCGACCATCTATACACGCTAACCAGCATAGCCAACCTAGCGTCGACGTACCGGGAGCAAGGCCGGTGGGACGCTGCCGAAGAGCTAGAAGTGCAAGTAATAGAGACGCTCAAGAAGAAACTCGGCACCGACCATCCTAACACGCTAAGCAGCATAAACAACTTAGCGTCGACGTACCAGAAGCAAGGCCGGTGGGACGCTGCCGAAGAGCTGGAGGTGCAAGTAATAGAGACGAGCAAGAAGAAACTCGGCGCCGACCATCCAGACACGCTAACTAGTATAGCCAACCTAGCCGTGACGTTTTGGAATCAAGGCCGGTGGGACGCTGCCGAAGAGCTGGAAGTGCAAGTAATGGAGACGCGTAAGAAGAAACTCGGCGCCGACCATCCAAACACGCTAACTAGCATGAACAACCTAGCCGCGACGTTTTGGAATCAAGGCCGGTGGGACGCTGCCAAAGAGCTGTTTATGCAAGTGATAGAGACAAGCAAGAAGAAACTCGGTGCCGACCATCCAAACACGCTGACTAGCATGGACAACCTAGCGTCGACGTACCGGGAGCAAGGCCGGTGGGACGCTGCCGAAGAGCTAGAAGTGCAAGTGATAGAGACGCGCAAGAAGAAACTCGGTGCCGACCATCCAAACACGCTGACTAGCATGGACAACCTAGCGTCGACGTACCGGGAGCAAGGCCGGTGGGACGCTGCCGAAGAGCTGGAAGTGCAAGTGATAGAGACGCGCAAGAAGAAACTCGGTGCTGACCATCCAAACACGCTGACCAGTATGAACAATTTGGCATTTATGTAGAAAGGAACCGGCAAAGAAACCGAAGCTATAAGACTTATGGAAGAATGCGTATAATCACGGAAACGTGTCTTGGGACTTGATTATCCAAATACCTTGTCATCCTGCTCAGCTTTAGTTGCATAGAAGGCCGAGCAAAAGGATGTTGTAGTTTGAGTCCAAAGGACTATGGCCAAGATGGATAGTTAGATTGATTTGTCAAGCGTACAATACGTTAGATTGCCTAATAACTAGGATCTAAAAAGCTAAGGAGAGAAGAAGAGAAGTCGAGAGAGTGTGAGATGTGAGCTGCCTATATGCACTGGGATCTCGTCACGTGCCCCTAACCGAGCCTTTATCATGGGTTCGTCAGACTAGTGCCGTAACAAGGACGTCGGTTTACTGTAATACGATTAATTTAGCGTAACTGTAAATATGATAATAGTAAGCACCTCCTTCGCTTATTAAGATGCTTGGCGTATTGTGTACCTTTTCTTACTTTGTTTGGATAAATCCGATATAAAAGTTTCTTTCTACTTTATATCTTTAAACTTTGGAACTATATTCTTTCTTAATAAGAACTTCGTATTACGGTCCCGAAATTTGGAGATAGGCCAATAGTTATGATAAAGTAGAGGGGAATAACCGAAAGGGCTTTTAACGCTATTAATAAGATAATCGATAATATAATTATAATTATAATATTTTCTTTTTGCAAACTGAACCCTTATAAAGAAATAGCTAAATAATAATAGCAAACTGATTATAACTTTATATATTTATATGGTAGAGATTTGAAACTCCCAAACCATGAAATCGTTCTAATACGTAAAGTTTTCTACTATACAAAAATAAACGTTAAATACTTTAGAAGAAAACTATAACGTAACGTTTATCCCTATGTCCCGAGACGCACCCTATAGCGAGACGAATCTATAGTTTTAAATTTATAAAAAATTTCTTGGCAAGTTTATAAAATTATTATTAATATATTATTTTCTTTAACTATTTCTCCCTATAGAAATCACTTAGTAATAAAGAAAAGACTATAGTTGATCATACTATCAATCGTTTCAATCCCGCCACCGATTGTCGCTTCGACTGGTCCCCCTTACTAAATTACGATTACTAGAGTCTCTTCTTGAAGGCCCGGATCGGGGTCAGGGTCAAAACGTGATCTGGAGTGTAAAGGTACGTAACCGATCCAAAATACTTAAAGAATAAGGCCAGACTTACTCGCATAGTTATACAGGCGTTGGGGTGGGAAGATATAGTTGATCAAAGGTGAGTATTATAATGTGGCGCTTCCCGATTTGGCGAAAATCCGGGGGTATTTTACTAAGATTTATCGCTTGTCGAATCGGGGTTTTTTCCTCGGTAGTATTAATCGTTTTTAGTATAATTAATTGTCGAGATAAAGGGAAATAGTTGCAAATATAAATAGACTTATAGTAAATATATAATACTATTTGATCTTTTTCTCTTAATATAATTATTGGCCAAATTATAATCGAGTTTTGTTGACATGGGAGTCGGTAAACTAGCGCTAGCCCAATTCGGGTTTTTTTTTATCCTTTTTAAATGAGGATTTAAAAGGGTTATTTGATACCGTTCTTTGCTCTATTATATCTTTAAATTAGGCTCTAAGGAAAGTTGGTAATAAACCGAGAAAATATTTTACTAAAGAAGTTATAGCGCAAATTAAAAGAGAAAGCAATTAACGCTCGCGTTAGCGTTTACACTAATACGTCGATCCAATAAACTTCATTGCATATAAGCCTCCTCTCCACTCAAACGTCCCAATAGAAATTTTTCCCGAAATCGGACTTCGGACGAGTATCGATATTCCAATTCTTTCGCGCGACGATACTCGATATAACAGTATTCTTTAATGCTTGCGACTAATTTCCTTGCCGCCAATACAATTGCTTATAATTATTAACGATTTTAAATTGGCCGAGCAAATCCAGCAAATTCGAGTAGACGAACAAGAATTTATTCTCGAACGAGACGAGTACAATGCAAAAATTACTAATATTTTATTAGGAATGCGATTAAATAATATAATTAGTAATATAGCGACGTCGGAATTGCAAGAGATAAAGAAAATAAAGGCGGCTATTACAAAGGAAACAACTAATAAAGAAGAGTCACAGCGTTTTTATTTAATATAATTTGCCTCTACAAAAGAATTAATTATATGGGATAATAATAGCGTTATTACATTATATACTTCCGATAAATCAACGACTATTCTAAGAGCTCGAGAGCCAATGCAAGCGCAAGTACTATAAATACCAACTTAATGTAATTCACTTTTGCAAATACTAAATCAAAACAAAAACAAAAGTAACTAATAGAGCGCGTTATTCCCC
>FJOG01000068.1:136108-201966 GCA_900073065.1 Phialocephala subalpina | reverse complement strand
TTTTTATAATCGTTCGATTAATATATTTCGCTTTAATTCCTTATATAATCGGGCGAGGAATAATAATATATAATTGGTTAGCAATATATAGTTTTTAACGAGAATATAATTTAAAACTATTTTATATAATAAATCTTTAGGTTATATACAAGTATATAATATACAAAATGACTTTTGTAAATTAGATTATTATAAATTCGTATATATTCTTTTGAAAACTCTTTTTAAGTTTTTTTTATAATATTTAAAACTATTTCTTTTTTATATTAATTACTTTAACTTTATTCTTATTATTAGCTTTTATTTGCTTATATATTACTTTATTATAAATTTTTTTATATTTCTAAACTATTATATCTTTAGTATATTTGCGTTTATCGCGTTCTTTATTAGTAATAATATTAATTTGTAAAAATTTAATAAAGAGCTAATTACTAAAAAGTATTTTTTGTATTTCTTTTTTGTCTTTTTTATTATATAAAATATAGTAAATATAAAAGGCTAAAGCTTATTTATAATATATTTATTAATATAATTAATATTATACTTTCGTTAAATATATATAATTAGTATTATAAACTTTGATTATAAAAGTAAAAAAAGTATTATAAAGCCAAAAATTGATTCTCGAGAAAAAGAATCTAAAGTCTTTTGTATTTTTTATATACTATTATAATTCTTTCTTTTATTAAAAATAATAGCGAGATTATAAAGTATTAATTCAATTTTTTAAAATACGGATTTGCAAAGCTTAACTATAAAAGTTTTATTAAAAAACGTTTGAAAAAAAAGAAAAAGTCAATCTTAGAAATCGTAATCGCATTATAAAATACTTTATAACGAATACACTTTTTGAAGTTATATTTATATAATTGAAACGCACTAATATCAAAAAGTTATATAAAATACATAATATAAATAAGTAATTAAAATAATCAAATTCGATTATTTTAGTAATAATTAATAAACTTCTATATAATATATAAATTATATTTATTAAATATTAATATTCTATATTGACCTTTTATTTGATTCTTTGTGAATTTATTGAAATGTTTAAATTATAAAGAAGTTAATCGATCGTTTGTAAAACCAAAGTTTGAATATACAAAAAGAATATTATCGTTTATATTATTCTCGAAGTATTTGCAAAGATAATATACTCTTTTGAAAATAATTATAGCGAAAACATAATAACCTTTTACAAAAATGCATTTTATTATTATAACCAGTTTTTTATTATTTGAATCATTAATATAAACACGCATTATATCCACAAGAATAATAATAATTTCTTTAGTTATAATACCAATCTAATAGTTTATTTTATTGAAATTGTAAATATTTTTGTTTAAAATAATTTACTTGTTTTTATATTTTTTGAAATCCTTGAAATAGTATTCGACTTTTTTATAATTATATGCTTTTAAATATATAGCAAAAAAAGTATTCCGCGAAATATTTTAAGTTATTTATAATTGCGTAATAATTATCTTTTGATTTATTATTGTAATACTATTTCGTTCTTTTTACTTTTTATTTGTAAAATCGAATTGCATATTGTAATAATATTCTCGATATTAGCAAAACGTTTTATATTGTAATATATAAATAAATAGTTTTTTAATATATTATTTTCGATTTGCGCAAGTTTTTTATTATATTTACTACAAGTTAAAAAAGTTAGTACTTTACTTTTATAATAAAGAACGCGTGAATAAAAAGCACGCGTTTAATGTATAGCTTTTATTGCTTTTATTCCAAGATTTTTCTTTATTAATTTTAAAGTATTTTGAACTTTTTTCTTTTCGTAGTCTACTTTTAAAGGCATTGTAATAGTAGATAAATCAATTTAAAGTAAAAATAGTGATTTTTGAGAACAAAAACTACGCATTGCTGGCCAACTATGTATTGCTGTCCCTCGCCCGATTACATAAGGAATCAGGGCGAGATGTGCCAACCGAGCGATTAGCTCAAAGGCCTCGCTTTGGCAGAAGCGGGATTTTGACCTTGATTGGAGTTTGTCGTGGTACATCTGGCCGTCAGACTCGTTATGCTGCAAAATGGTCTCTACTTAGACTAATATCCGAACATATTTGAGCGTCTTTAAAAACCTAGACTAACGATGAATACAACAGCTTACACAATGGAGGGCATTCGCAGGGCAGAATCGTGAATTGATACCATCCGAAGCCGGCGTGAGTTACGATAGCTGAGGAGATGGCACTCGGCAAGCTTTCAAAATATCTTCGTTTTGAGCCTTAATGCTTGATTGTGGTCAAGGAGAAGACATCTGTAGAAAGTTCCAGTAGGTCTCCGAGACTGCAAAAGCTACGAGCGTATGAGATTACTGAGAGTTGGAGGCTGTATGTAGCTCGGTTGTGGAAAATGGAGGTCAAGGAAGGCTGAGGTCATTTAGTTGAGATCATAGGACGTTAAAAACGTCAGAGAAACTGGTGCTTGAACGTTGGAAGTTTGATTCATTTCTAATAATGATGTTATTCGATGACGGCGGTTGTGCTACGGTCTAGAACTTGATTACCATCCAACAATACGAGGCTTCTCCACGTTGTGGAGACCGTGGAAAATCCCAACCTATTTCCATGTGATATTTGCAAAGCCGCAATATCTTGATGCAGTACCAGCTATTCAGCGTCGTTTGGCGGTGCTATTGACCGCATGCCGTCGAGAATTTAGAAAAAGAAAGGCAAAATTGGACGCGAAACTGCACAAATGCAAAACTCTCAGCTTTCCTTGGAATCGCATTGAAGGTACGTGTCTCCTATCACCAGCAAGAAGTATAGAGTCTTGTAAGACTTCAAATTGATGCGGTCCTCTTCGAACGGGTTCAACATTTAGACAGCGCACATTTGTGATCTTGGTATTGGCCTGCTATTGAACGGATCTCAAAACCGGAGTGCTGAGTTCAGCGGGAGTCTGTTTTGTATATATACTCGAGTCCAACGATTTGTCAAGGCAGATGTTGTCCAACGTCAGGCTGCCGTTCTTCTTGCTTCGAAGCCTCACAGCCTTTTGTGTAACATCCCGCGTGGGGGTCAACAGGCTGCATGGCAGCATGCATCCCCAACGAATCTTGCCTCCGGCCTCGAAGCTCGGCATGAGGCGGTCAACGTTTCTTCTGCTCTCGAGGCAAGACACTCTGTAGATGATATATTTCAACGCTCTTAAATTCAAAAACAATTGTTCCCATTTTCTACCAACAAATTGATATGCTACACGTGATGGTTCTAGACCATCGATGGAAGCAGAGATCCTGGCAACTTGGCAAGGCTGCTTCACCGGTGTCGGCTACTCACATGAGGTGGGACAGCAGCATGACGGAATGAACATGACTTGAGGGACAGCTCATCGTTCCACCCAGACGAACCCAATCAATTGAATCGAAACTTTGTGCCGCAATTCCTAGTTGCTGACCCGATGCAACTCGATCGTAACTTCGTGATATATATCAAAATAGAACCGACGCGCAAGAAGCCCCAGTGTTTAAAAGTCTTTCTGCGATCCAGATCTTTCCATTTATGGGTCGTCTCCAGTCCCGCTAGTAGCCGCTTTGGTATTAGTCCAGTCAAACTCAGAGGTATTCACACTCTTCAAGTCCAAAATAAACCAAAACCACCGCTCCTCGACCTCTGTGATATGCTTCGCTATTGACGGTATCAGCTTCGCATCTCGCAGTCAATTCATCCGCCGCGACACCATGGATGAGGCAAGCAAATTGGTCACCGCGCTCAATTCCAAGCTTGCGGAGCTGGATCACAAGGTCTGGAAGTACAGACGAGATATGGCCTCGGAATTCGAGAAATACACGGAGACACTGCTGCGGGACGCGCCCGAAGAAGTCTCCGAGACTGTCTCCAGAACAATGGCAGAGTCAATGAAGGGCTACAAGTCTTTATATCCTGAGGTCGAAGCTCCTTTTGAGTCATGCGCGACAGGCACCCACATTCTCACCAACGGGGAGAAACCTCCTCAGCCTTCCACATCCGCGATCCCGATTTCCCTCCTAACACCAGCACACCAAGAAGACGAGAGTCCGCGAAGTCCGCACGAGCGAGACGAAGAATTTCGAGGAGTGTTTACGCCAAGCTACCTCCCTCTCCTCGACAGCACAAACAGAAACGAGCGCAGATCGAGTGCTAAGACTCCAGTCTCCCCGCCTCCTGGAAACATAAGTCCACAACCCAAGGCAATGGATCCATTGCATGTCGATGCCAGCACAGATACAAGATCTTTAGTGTCGTCACCAGAAGTCTCACGGCCCGCGACCCCGAAACGAAGAAATACAGACGAGGTCTCCGTGGCTTCAGACTGGAGTGAAGGAGGTACAACTAGACGTAGCGCCCTTAGAAGATCCTCGAGTTCCTCAAGACATAGCCCCCGCCGAGTCCGATTTGAAGTTGCAGGCGAGGAGGTCCTGCCTACGGCATCGCCACGAAATACAAAGTCAGTACTCACAGAAGAAATACCAACCACCACTTTCGGCGGCGACATGATGGGAGAGGAGGAAGCTGGATCAGAACAAATTGAGGATATTGATGACGCACCTCCTAAGAGAATCTCATCTTCGCAGGCGTTGAGGGCCCTGTCACGGTCACCTTTGTTGGACGATGGAACAACATGGACGACGGTCACTGCACCTCCAGATGGCTCAGCTTCGGTGGCAACAACAAATGGGCTTTCCTTGGATGACGAAGATGAAAATCCTATGGGCAATGGAGTCTCACAATTGGGTTCTAGTGATGCTCTTGGACCGCTGGGTGGGGACAGCAGCTCGAATCACAACGGGGCAAACAACGGCTTGGGAGTCAAGGACGACGCTGAAGCTGAAGCCACTTCCGATGACGATGAAGATTTGCTCGACATGCCTCCCCTAAGACGTCAACCTCCATCGCCAAAAAGCGTGCTCTCACCAGCAAGAGGCCTTTCACCTGCTCGTACTGCAGATATTGGCAATAACACATCAACCGTATCAACAAGACCAAGTAGAGCCTGGCAAGATTTGGACAATCTAGGTCACCAACCCAGTGGACGGCACTCAAATCTGGCTTTCGATGCTGGGGACGACGACGAGATGTTCAACTTCGACGAGAACGCCGAGCGCCGCAGCTCACCGATAGGTCCAGAAGATGAAGAATATGACGACTTCGATACCGATGCACCTGTCTCTCCTATTGGCAACGAACCTATCAGCCGATTCTCTACTTCACCGGCACGCGAGATCGTTCGTTCATCTCCGCCGAAGACCGCACCAGCCACCAAGGGCGTCGTTGGTTCATATAAAGGCCACCCATTCACCATGCCCATCGTGAGCCCTGATGTTCACGCACATGCGGCATCTATGGGAGATATAAACTCATTCGTGGGCAGTGTCGATGGGCGAAGTGGGGTAGACGAAAGTGATCTCAAGAGCTTCAAAATGTCAGGCGGAGTTGGCAGCTTTTCGGGAACACCTCGAAGCTTGAGCGAACGAATGATGCTGGAGGATTTGCAGCTGGCAGATGAGGCCAAGAGGCGGAGATAATTCGGATATTGCTTTGCATGGAGCGGCGTCTTTTTTTATGGGGGCTCATATTTGCATGTGTGTTATAATGTCTGCATAGTTCCGGCGTTGGAGACATGAGAGGCTGCTGGAAACCTCTTATCATATGGTAGTCAGTTGCTCAGGGATGGGATGGGCTGAGCATGGGAGCCAGACCTAGCTTTGTGTTTGAGGAACTAATACATAAGAAAAATCCTGATATCTCAAAAGTCACCTTCCTCACTTTTGTGATGCCATGTATCTCATTCATCAGACACCATTCAGGCACTGTTCTGCTGTAAAACGTTATATATGATCCTTCAGATCAGACTTCTCATTCCTATTTTGGTATCTCATGTAGACATTTGCTTCGACTGAAGGAGAGTTAGCTTCTCTTACACTGAATGAGAGATTCCGTGCCTTCAAGAAGCTCTTGATTCTACTGGGCAATATCAGGCTTCCCCCGAAATTTTACAATGTTTTTGAAGGAGTTAGGACATGTTTTCGAATCTCTGATATACTCCAGCAATTCACCGTCCGGCCTAGATACATAAGTTCTCGTCCTGTTCGTAAACCTCGAATGTGATGTAAGGTTTCGAGATAACCTGCCTGATCTCTAACAAGCAGTCTTATCTCCTTCATATTGAGATCTATCCCTTTAGATGATACCTTCCAGGATCTGTACGTGTTTAGAAGGCCTTCCTTTTTGGTGTAAACGATCGCACGTGATTCTAATGAAACGCTAGCGGCGGAAAGCTTTTAGACTCCTCTACACTTCGACAACCTAGCCTTGAAACAACATTTCTGCTCTCTCCATCTGTATGTCATGTTCACCTCACATAGGAATACCTGCTTCCATATCCTTCAGATCTCCGTCTCTGGAACTGGGCGCAGCCACGAACATTTGCCAAGTTGGAAGCGAGGAAGTTGCAGCAAACAACGACCAATACCGTTTGCCTGATCTCAACTCAGATGGCGGACCAGAGCTCGTACCTCGCGTACAAGCGAGATACGAGACAACTACTCTACTGGATGATCCATGCTTCCAACACCATCATCAAGGCTTCAGCCTCTTTGCTATCAGGTGTCCCTGAGGGTGCTCCAATATCCGTAAATACGACAGGACAAATTCCAGTCTCAGCAATCGTCCCTATTTCAAGTCTCATCGCCAAACATATCAGTCCAATTCCTTCAATCATCTACCGACTTTTTCAGAATATCATAGCTGCAAGGAGAGCCACTCAATCAGTCTTCCGCCAGATTGTGGCTCAGAAACCTGATCCTGAAATTGAGAAAAGCAATATCAGTCATGGAGTCTTCATTAATGCCCTGACCCAAGCCTTCGAAGTCCTAGGAGGGAATGCATGGATGGCTGAGCAGAAACTTTCTAATAATACGTCCGACGACGAAGAGAACGTAGACGATGTGATATTTGCCAACACCTTCGCTGGGCTTAATCTCGGTGAAAATGTTGATGAAGATGAGGAGGAAGATGTCGATGAAGAGCAGAGAGATTCACGGCCAGCTCAACAAACACGCCAGAAGAGGTCGAATGGCAAGAAGAAGAAGGGCAAGAAAGGCAAAAAGGGGAAGGCGAAGGTACCTACAAAGGAGGCTACTCTCGACGATGTGCCATTCGTAAGTCTCACCTTCTCAAGGCAATCTCTTCTTCTGTGATGTCTCTGGAGCCTTGAAACGTACAGATCCAGATAGCCACGCGAATGTCCCACTACTCGTGGGACTATCTTACCTGTCTGAAAGAAGTTTACTGACTCCGAGATTCTTGCAAACAGGAGAGTTACCGTATCATCGAGGATGGAGATGGACTTGTGACTGAATACCTTATGGCTGTTTACTCACTTACATCTCAATGGGTCGAACTTCGGAGTTATGTGCAAGGTATTTGGTGCGAAGTTGCATACGGGGGCCTGAATAGCGCCTCTGCGGGAGCAATGTCTAACATTGCAATTGGCATGATCAAGAAAACCGAAGCTGCCATTTTTGTGGAGTTTCCTGGCCATGATTCTTATGAGACTGTCATGAACACGATCACACGCGGAAATCCAGACAAGGCGCAAGGCATGTTTCATTTGGGCCTTTCACGAGTAGGACCCGATAACTCGGTTGAACAGGTTTCAGAAACTGCCATGGACATCAGAGAACAGTTCATGATTCATTGCTATCACGATCTGTGCGATTTCATCTTAGACTTCCAGAAAACGCGCAGTGGAAGACCAACGAAATCCATGATGGCTGAAATCCGGGACTGGGACCCCAAATTCAATCTACAACGAGCTACCAAGGAACAACGTCTCAAATGGCGTCGGTCATACACAATCAATTGGCTATACGACCTAGTCAATGTCTTCTCGGCCATTGTGGTACAACGAAACACAATGAAAGGTCAACACTGGGTTATGGAGAACATTGACTGGTCTATCAGAGGACCTTGGAACCAGCACCGACGGCTGTTTGGATTGAACGAATTCGCCGGCGTTGTCACTACTCTGGCGATGCAGAAGCCTGGAACGGATGTACGCACGAAGATCCCTCCAAGTTGCGTCTTTCAGTTACAATGTATTGTGGATTCCCTGACCGTGTCCCGAGGCTGGTCCCTCAGCCCTCTCCAAGGTCATGTCCTCATTTCACCAGCATCAAGATTTCGACCACGACGAGATGTGGACCTCTTCCTTGATCGGGAGAATAAAAGGTTTGGCCATGGATTCCGTAATGGGGTGGATGTATTGATACAACTTTTCGAGAAAGACGCAAAGCTCCATGGAGATTTCAGCCGCCATAAAAACATGTCGACTATCTTGAAAGAGATTATGGTTGACTTTGTAGACTGGCTCGGAGAGTCAAAATACATGCATGGTTTGGCAACGATCCCTCCCTCACGTTTTTCCAACACGAATACCAATGGTCTCTGGGAATACTCGCCATTTCTTTGTGGTGTTGGTCTTATCGAAGCACTCGATCTTGCCTACACCATGAGTCTTATTGTATGGGACGGTATCCCGGAGCCTTTTTGTCTCATACACTTGCACCATATGCTCGTTGAGAAGGGCTACATTAAGCAGCCCATTGGACTCTTTGCAACGCTGCAAGAATTATTCGGAACGGCCTTTTTTATTGATGGAAAACCTCCAACCTCGGACTTTGCAGGTGCGCTGGGTGCCAAGACGAATCCCGGAGCCCGACGTTCTGTCTACGACAGGCGAGCACTTCGACGAACCGTCTTGCGTACAGCGACCGATCTCCATGGATATTTGGACCCGAGCGCGAACCGTTTCTTCAAGCAGAAATCAATGCTGGGCCTCTTTATTGATGCGGATTGGGATCATGAGCGTATACCCGATGAGCAGCTTCCACCTGCCTCTGCTGTCGGGATGCTCCGTATCGGTCGGACGAAACAAGTCTCCGATCCAGTGACAGGAAAGGAGGTCCATGAAAGTACTCCCCTTGTCAAGAGGGCAAGGGCGTTAGGTATGCCAGACGAAATGTTGATGCAGTTCGCAACGATGCTGGAAACCGCTGGCAACGACAAAATTCCAGAAGATCTTCTGCCTCCACTCCCTGAAGGCTACAGCAGAGCACCTGCACTAAATTTTGGACGGAAGAAGAAAGATATTATGTCCAGTGACCGGGATCTATTGTCCGTCCTCAAGATGGACATTGTCGGCGACATCGCCAGCGCCGCCAGACCCCTGTCAAGCTTGAATTATCTTTGGGTTACTGTCCGATTCTTCATGATCTTCTCACGGATTGAGGACAGGCTGAAGCAAATGCGCAACCCGCTCTGGGTCCGTGCGTATGAAGAGGACTCTGTGATGACGAGGGAGAAGAGGGCGTCTCTGACGGCATTGGCCTTGGCTGGAGACAATCAGGAGTGTCTGCAGGTGATGGCAGATGAATTTCAGAATCCTCGATCGGGTTTCATGCAGCACATATACTGGGAAGATCTGGAGGATGAAGAGAAGGATACCCACGAGGACCCGCTGAAAAATATGCCCGATTATGGCTGTACGGTAATGTAGGAGATGAGAATCGGTACATTTCTGAGAATTTGTGCATATCTTGAATCTATGTATCTGACGTACTTTACGCCTTTATCATAGGGATATCCTTCCAAGGCATGTGACTTTTGGGATTTTTGAAGCTTCTCAAAGTTCCCTACAAACTAGGACATTGAGATCAAGTTTTATACCACATCTTCATCCCGTCAAACTCGCCTTCCGACTCCCACTTTTCCACCAGGTCTCAAAACACATGACGATATCTGTCGTTGTTCCATCACATCTGAGATTTTTGAAGCTCCCCGACACCATGAAAAGCCGACCTAGGATATTCAGCACTACCATCACTACGCCTCACCACCCAACCCCAAATCCTCCCACCTCAACTCCCTCTCCCCCCTCTTCCTCCTCCACCCATTAGTCGCCTGCAACACATCCCCGCAACCTCTCAAACACAGCGCACCCCACTTCATCCAAAAACCCCTACTAACCTCCCATCCACCAACATCCCATGGCGTGCTCCAAGCCACAATCCCCCTCTCACTACAATTCGCATCCCCATTCGGAAACCCTTCCCATAAACCCCCTGCCATATCGCAACACAAGTCATCTTGATCGTACATTCCTTGAGCTAGGATCAGGTTGTCTCGCCATTGGGGAGAGGGGATAATATCGATCCATGGATCGTGGGGAGTTGAGGATTGGATGAGTGTTGGTTGGAGAGTGGGTGGGATGGAAGTCGGCGGGGGAGAGGAGGGTTCGATGGATAGGGCGAGAGAGCATTCGCAAGGTATTGTTTGGAGGAGGGAGAGGAGGCGGAGGTTTGTGAGGGTTGCTCGCAAGACGTTGAATTGGATTAGGGTTATCAGGTGGTCGGAGGAAAGGGGGAAGATGATTGTTGGAAAAGTTGTATTTGGAGATGTAGTAAGGTAGGGGATAAGTGGGGTTCTGGAGTTGGATCTGGTGCGAGAGGCCGGGATGAGAGAGATGGTTTGTCGGTCTTCGATCCAGCAGGCTAGTTGGGTTTCGGGGGTGCTTGGGGTGGGTGTGGACTCTGAGGAGGCCTGTGATTGGAGGGCTTTGCGTCGTCCTGTAGTCGAGTCAGCTATGCTTAAGCCAAGGAGAGGTCTAGATTGGATGCAAGAGGCAAAGGTCCCAGGGTACAAATCAGGCGGTAAGTACGACAAAAAATCACGACGACTAACAGAGACAGAGGGGTCGCTTCAGGGAGTCTCTACTTTCCAGTTCGAACACGAAATGCAGTTCACCTACGGAAAGCTCTAACATTAAGCCGATTCTGCCTCTTTCGTCTTGCCGCCGCATCAGTCAAACCAGTCCAATCATCCTCCTTAGCTACCGCCTTCTAGAGGTCAGCAACGACATCCAGAAGAATGGAAACCATGAGAGGGCTTTCACCTCGGCCAATTGGGGCATGCGTGCCAACTGCAGCTCTGATCCAGCATGACGAGAATCCATGACGCCCCTGAACGACTTGATTTACGAGGCTCAGAACGAGGAAGAGAGAAGAACCAAGTTGCAGGAGCCAAATTCCCACAGGGTATGTTGGTGGAGACGTGCAAGCTGCTTGCGCTTGCATAGAGGAGCAGATGAGGTAATGCAACTTGCTTACAGCTAACAATTTTTGGAGTCAAGAAAAGGGATCAAGGAGAACTCTGTCGGAAACCATCCTGCTAATATCTTGTGTGAAAGTCGTTCCCCAGAGACGTATCATCTGCAACCTAGCCCCGCAGTCCATATGCAGTTAACCTCATGCAGCCTGCTTACAACGCTTTACCCTTTCGAGCCTCGGTACGCCTCAATCCTTCAGGGGTTCAGTTAGGGGTTCAGCAAGCGAAGCCTCATGATCTTCGAAACAGCATCGAAATTCCATACAATCTCGATGGGATATTTCAGCTACCAGCAAATGGGTAGATTGCAGTCGCAGTCGGAGAGATTGTGAGAAAATGTTCGAAAATAGCTCGGATCCGAGTTCGGGAAGTTTGTTGTGCCGTGTCTGCTGCGTTGCTTAAAAGTTTTGGGAATGCCCAACCTCATTCTCCAATTTTTCTTCCCAAACGCTCCCCATATCAATATCAGCCACTTCTATCTGCTGTCTTTTCGTCCTTGGATCTGTCTCTCTGCTGTATCTTCGTTCGCGGGCTCCCAAGATGACCTTCCACCCTGATTCTCTCCCAGACTTGTCTGGCAAAGTGTTCATCGTCACAGGTGGTAATGCTGGAATGTCAGTCTCTTCTATCATTTATTTCATCTCTGACTGTTTCGATGATTCAAGCTAACATTTCAACAGAGGATACTATACAGTCGCGCGTCTCGCTCAATATGGAGCTCATGTTTACATGGGTGCTCGGAATGCGACGAAAGCGTCCGATGCCATTGCCAGTATCAAGAAACTCTACCCAAATGCCAACATTTCCCTGCTGGTGATGGACCACTGCTCACTCTCCTCCGTCATCGCTGCCGCCAACACATTCCTCTCCAAAGAGACCTCCCTTCACGGCCTGATCAACAATGCAGGTATAATGGCCACCCCGTTCGAAATCACACAAGACGGTCACGAAGCACAATGGCAAACAAACTACCTCGCTCACTGGGTCTTCACCTCCTACCTCCTGCCCCTCATGCTAGCGACATCGAAGACTCTCCCACCAGGCAATGTGCGAATCGTGAACATCACTTCAGCAGGACATTGGATGGGCCCATCAGGAGGCATTAACTTCGCCGACACCTCCCTCCCCAACAAACCCGGAAACCGCTACGGTCAATCCAAATTAGCCAACGCCTTACATGCCAAAACGCTGGACCTGCGCTACGGCCCCTCCTCACCCAACGCCAAAGCCGGAAATGGCGAGATCTGGACCGCAGCCGTGCATCCCGGTCTCGTGGACAGTCAACTTGCTGGAAGAGTAGACGGAAGTGGACTGAGGGGGTTGTTGGTTGTGTTTAAGATGCTGGGTAGGTATTGGGATGGTGATAGAGGGAGTTGGACAAGTGTATTCTGCGCGGCGAGTCCGGAGTTGAAGAGTGGTCAGAGTGGGTGGTACTGGGAGAGGATCGCGAAGAAGGGGTGGGAAAGTAGGAATGCGAAGAATTTGGAGTTGGCGAAGAATCTGGAGGATTGGACGGAGAAGTTGATGGTGAAAGAGGGGTGGGTGAAATGAGAGGTGCTGAATGAGAGTTTCCTGATGGTGATTTTTTGAAGTGTTATGCGACATATAACTTATCTGGTGTATAATGGGACAAACAGCTCATTTTTGTCTCATTTGTTAGCGAAGAAGAATTTTCTGGCGGTTGAGGTCCGGTGTGACTCTCTTTGAGTTCAAACGAGGTGGAGCGGCTCTCCTACCATTGTCAGATGCTCCGGAGAACCAAGCGAGTCTCGCGCTCTCTCGAAGGCAAGTCGTGCAAGAGCAAAGTCACGTGCAAAATTGTTTGGTTTCCGATTCATGCCTGCAAAACACTTGTCATCAAACGGAGAGACTCGAGAGCGATGCAGCGGGGAGGTGGGTTGCGTTAGGAAAGAGCATTGAGCGCGAGTGTTTCCCAATGCGGGGTAGCGCGGACTATAACCCCCCTCGCCCCCCCTCGGATTCTTCTCTCCTTCTATTCTTTTCTTCGCCTGCATTAATCCTTGAAGCTTGAAGCACCGGTTTCCTGACGCATCAAAACCCAACACTACGCTCCGCGATCATGATGTATTTCGTTGATTAATCATTTAGCACCTCACATGCAGCCATTCTTCGCTGGTCTAGAACAAGGAGCCATCAATGCCGTGACGCTTTCTAATAGATGGGCGTTGGGGAGTGGGCAGATTCAAATGCATGCAACACTACTCTTCGAATTTCCTCGAGCTGTTGACGCGTTTGCAGGCCCATCGTCAGGATCAATCCCCTCCCTTCCTGGGTAAGACGGTTACCTTGGTTAGCTTTCGCATTTATTTATACAGCTAGGACTTAGTCTAATTGAAGAATCCACTCAGTGTCCCTATTATGAAAGTACATTCGAGCGTTCTCGAGTCTTGCCTGTTTCCATTCACCCAAGTGTTTCTTGCATGTACCACGTGACTCCCCCGGTCTGAGATCAGGACGTTCTCGAGTTCTTAGCATTCACGTTTTCCAATATCCCAGATTTGTAATTCTTGAGCTCACGGCGAATTCAAACCAAAATATTCGAAATCCTCATATTCTCAAATTCCTACTAGGGTATCTTATTATTATCTATACCTCAGAATCCCATATCATCCCTTCCCGCCCCGCCCTTATCTTCCGCCATTCTGCCCTCCTAATGTCCGTGTTACCAAAACCTCGATTTCCACCATTCTGGTAGCAGAATGTCCGTAATACCAGAACCTCCAAACCCGACAATCGAGTCTGAAATGTCCTGTCCTGAGATCGGACATCCAGCTTCCTAGCTGGCCGGAGCCTTTGGCTATACACCTTTTGTTATCTTCTCGCTATCAGATCAGCCCTGGTCTATGTAATTGTATGATGCAACCCGATGCAACCCGATGCAACCCGATGTATCCACGATGCGCCTGAGCTTGATCTAGTGTACATTAATGTCCCGGGTTTCCATCACTTCAGCCACTTGAGCAAAACCTCCACTAGAACCGCCTTGTCAACTGGCTTCGACACATATGCATTGAAACCCTTCTCCAGGTAGCCCTCCACGTCCGACTTCAGCGCATTGGCAGTCATGGCGATGATCGGCAAACCAATTCCCGCACGACGAATCTCCGCAGTCGCAGTCAAACCACTCATGATTGGCATCGAGATATCCATCAAGATACCAGCATACACCAACTTGTTCTCCTTGGCCTTTTCGATCGCCTCGGCGCCATTGACGCAGAGATCAATATGTGTGAATCCCAACTTCTTCAGGAGCATGACGACGACTTTTTGGGTGACGAGGTTGTCCTCGGCAACGAGAAGGTGCTTGGTCGGGGCGAGAGCCTGAAGTTCGTCGGCGGGGGCGATGCTTTCTCCTGGTGATGCAAGTGTGACCGACTCCATCCTGTTCTGGATTTCCTGAAGAGGGGTGGTAATGCCAGCCTTGTCGAGCTTGACTGTGAACCAGAAGACACTGCCCTCGGCATCTGGATTTGGGTGATATCCGATCGCACCATCCATCAGCTCCACCATAGCCTTACTGATGGTAAGACCTAAACCGGTACCCTTGTACAGCTTCGTCGCAGAGGGATCAATCTGAGTGAACCGGGTGAACAGCAAGCCGGCTGCATCAGCTGAGATACCAATGCCGGTGTCGGTGATAACGGTCTTTATAGTGCAAGAAGTCAGGGTCTCGCTCTCGAGAGAAGTGTAAACAAAGACAGAACCAGCTTCCGTAAACTTGATGGCGTTGGATGTAAGGTTTTGGACGATTTGTCGATAGCGGAGCCCATCACCCTTGACAGAGTTCGGTACATCTTCATCAATGGCGGATTCTAAGAGAACACCTGGCTTGACGGTGGGCTTAAGGCCGCGCACGACAACGGCAGTAATGTTGGCGATATTGATTGTCTCGACGTTCAGAGCAAAGCCGCCTGAATCAAGCTTGGAGAGATCAAGAACTTCGTTAATGATCTGAGCAAGGATTGCTCCTGACTCCTTCATGATATCTGCATGTTCCTTCTGTTGACCAGTGAGCTCGGTGCCTAGCAAGAGATCGAGGGAGATCATCAAGCAGTTCAGAGGTGTTCGGATTTCGTGGCTCATGTTCGCAACGAATGCTGACTTAGTCTTATCGGCTTCCTTATACGACTCAATGAGACGATTCTCCGCCGCCTTTCTCTCGGTCAAGTCTCGAGTGATCTTGGCAAAACCGACGTGAACACCCCCTCGATACACGGTGGTGATCGTGACGTTTGCCCAAAATCTTTCTCCATTCTTCTTCAGGCGCCAAGATTCATCCTCAACCTTGCCCTCGCGCAAGGCGATCTCGATCTCCTTCTGCGGCTTGCCAGCGGCAAGGTCTTCTGGGGTATAGAAGGTCGAAAAGTGACGACCAATGATCTCCTCCTTGGCGTAACCCTTAAGCAATTGTGCGCCCACGTTCCATGTCTTGACAAGGCCAGCAGGATCCAGCATAAACATCGCGTAGTCCTTGACCTGTTGGACCAGGATGCGGTATGAATCGCTGCTATCCATTTGATCGTTGATGGATTCGCGGTCGGTGTGTTCAGAGGTTGTTTCCTTGATCGAGACGAACATGTAAAGAAGAACGCCTCCCTTGATAATGGGATTGGATTGGAGGGTCCAGAAGCTTTCCTCCTCACCTTTGATGTCGTCCGCAACATATACTTTGCCGGAAGAGCGCGCGATTTCGATCACCGCACGTGTTGAATCAGAGTCTGGAATCAACTTGAACTCATTGATAACGTCAATAAGACTAGATCCAATAATTTCGTGCTCCGCTAAGCCGTAATAAGTCAGAAATTTGTCGGAAGCCTTGAGGATGCGGTAGGCAGGGTCGAGAAGAATGGCGTAGGCTGGGTAGGAAGCAAGAAAATCGTCAATCGTCGGGAGCGCAGGAGGGCATTTAGTTGGTGTAAGCTCATTATCTGAAGTTGAATCCATTATGGATAGTATGCGCAAGCACGCAGCGAGGCAACGAGTGATGCGTTGTCGCGGCGACCTTGCTGAAAATTCGAGACGTGAGGTCGAGCGTGAAATGAGTTATCGTGAAAAGTTGGCTGGGAACGATTAGCGAGGATCGCGACCCGATCATTGGCTAGCGAGACTCGCACAAACTTTTCTTTTTGCCTTGTCGTAGAAATGATCACAAAAGACACCAAAGTCCCATCAGATGAAACGATGGATGTACCCTTTCTACTCACCCTCCTTTAATTTTCTCGATACGAAGAAACGCCGACGCCAACGACGCGAAATTCTCGCTACGTAGCGCCACCCCTTTTCAAAGGCCCCTTTGGTACCCCAGCTCGAAGGGCGGAGGGGTGTTCGGCGAATCCGAGGCTGCTATTGGCCACAAGTGAGAGACCTGCGGCTTCCTTGGATATGGTGGGATAACGCCGATCAGTGCATAGTGCATCCTCCTTGCCCGTTACCGAGACTCTTCGCCAGGAGCCAATCCCGAAGCACCCGGCAGATGGGACAGACACAAATGGCTGATCGACGACTTCTCGAGGCGATTACAAACGACGATGTTGTGGAGGTCGAGGTTCTTAGAAGCTGATTTTATACGAGACACAAAGATCGTTGAGCGAATTCAGGCAGGGTTGAAGTAGCGAGGGCGTTATTGGGGAGGTTTTCAGCACGTCGATTCGAACCCCTCTCATTCCGATCACTGAGTCGTCTTCGGAATCCTCCGCCATATTCTACACTTCGGAGCATACTCCAAGTTGGGTGAGAGTCGAAAGTATGAGTCGACAGCAAAGAGGACGAAGACCAACGGGTACAGCGAATGTTCGACATCCCCTTGTGGTTCAAACTCGCAGAGTCGTGGTTGTCAAGAGTCCCTCGAAATTGGGCTGATGTGGCGCAAGGAAGATCCAGCCACAGAGGTATTTAAGGTGGCATAAGAGTAAGGCACGAGGTTGGAGCCGCCAAAAACCGTTTGATCCCGAGGTAGCACAGGAATGCCGGGTAGGGTAATTCTACGTCTTCAGTCTTTGTCGAAATAGGAGCGGGTCTTCTGAAGCTCCGGCAAAACGAAGCTACGAGGAATGTTGAAAAGATTGCGAAGAAATCCAGGCTACGGACTAAACATCAAGCACGAAAAATACAAAACAAGTAATTACAGACGGAATTTGGCACGAAGCTGCCACACCTATCTACAACCATCGACTCGAAAAACATGGGCTAAGAAATGGAAAGGTCATAGCTGTACAACTGGGGTAAGGTGGTTACACAAGAGGTGGGTTTAAGCAGAGGGTCGAAGTGTGCCATACAACTCTTATAGATGAAGAACCCAGAGCTTGAGAGATGACAGGAGGACCTATAAGATGACAAGTTCATTCGGTGTTGGTGTTGGTATATCTGCGGCCAAGAATGTTGAATCGATCGTCGAAATCCTTTCCGGAATCTTATCGGTAAGACACCCCTCTCAATCTTGGCAATATCTCTGGTCCTGTAGGACATTCAAATCATCGTCGCGCGGTACCCTGAGGTCTCTATTTTTAGATCCACACTTCCTCCTGGACAAGCAGACCTCGACTCCAGATATCTCGAAAACTTCAGGTTCTGGTGGCGTCCAATCCAAGACTAAGGCGCAAGGCAGCAACGCGGACATTCCCCACAGGGCTGAAAATCCACCATCCTGTGGCTAGAACCACATGATGCATTGTTTAAGCTTCGTAAGACTTTCCATCTGTTCCATCTTTTAGCTCTCGAGAGTCTCGATCTTAACTTTTATGCAGCTCTCAGACCTACTGGCGTAGAGGAGCCAGACGAATGCAAACATCACGACGACATGAACGATCTATCACACATGCCGTTGTACAAATACACAAGCCTTCCTGAGGAGTCCATTAGGATCCTGGAGTTATACCCCGAAGACAAATCCGGAGAAGTGGCATGTCGATTGGATATTTTCAACCTCGCATCAGTACCAGCATACGAAGCGATATCATACGTCTGGGGTGACCCTTCGATCAAGGTCGACGTGCATTGCGATGGCAAGAACATTCACGTTACATCAAGTCTGAAGGCGGCGTTGAGATATCTTCGGCCTCGAAGTGGGGTAAGAAGGCTTTGGGCAGATGCGATATGTATCAATCAAGAGGATCTCGAAGAGCGAAGTCAGCAAGTGAGGATAATGAGTGCGGTGTATTCCAAAGCTCGAAGAGTCTTGGTATGGATGGACCATGACGGCGAAGACGACCCGCGAGGAATATGCCTGATCGAAAAGATAGGCAACATGTATTGCTCGCATAATTCGACAACCATAGAACAATTGCGAGAATTCGAAAACTGGTACTCTCTGGAAGATTTCGATATCAACAAACTCCGCCCGTTCGTTCTCGAAGACTAGCAATCGTTCTTCAGATTCTACGACCATCAATACTTCACAAGAAGTACAGCTACTTGGATTGTACCAGACTACAAAAGGACGACAGTGGAAGTGTTCATTGAAGCTGCTCTGCAAATGATCAAAGAAGAGGAGCTATTGCTACTTTCGCATGTTCATCACCACGATGACATTCCGGAGGATTGGCCATCCTGGGTTCCTGCCTGGTACTGTACTTATATTATGTGTCTGGGACAAGGGGATTGGTACGATTCTAGTCGCTCCAGAAAACTTGCCAAGTACGGCATGAGGGAACACAAGCTGATCGTGAGGGGAATACGCGTCGACACAGCAACTACAACAAATTATGCAGTCTTTACTTGGTGGTCCCTCGGCTTTAGAAATCATGGGACTGATGCAAGAGCAGGCTCTTTATTGGACTTGTGGGCTCAGTATGCAGCCGGAGAGAAGGCTCGAGGAACATATCCAACTGGGGAACCTATCTCGGTTGCATTTTCTCACACTATGAGTGCTGGAAGAAACAGGTCACAAGCTGACTTCAACGCGTATACTAAGGCTCTCCTTGCTGAAAGAGGGGTCGCCGCCGCCGACGTCAATGATGATGATGATGATGATGATGATGATGATGATGATGCTGGAAGCCCTCGAGACTACCAACTTCTTGTTCAAACAAGCAACACCAATAGAAGATTCTTCTCGACGCGTCGAGGTTTCTTTGGAATTGGACCAAGGGCAATGCGGAACGATGACCAGATTTGGATATTGTTCGGCGCCAAGACACCGATCGTACTGCGACCGAAGGGTGAAGAGTACCAAGTTGTGGGAGATTGCTACATCCATGGATACATGAAAGGTGAATGCATTACTGACCTGGAGAAAGGACTTTTTGTAGAGGAGGACGTGGTTCTATGCTGATGATGGGCGAGTTCGCATTACATGGGCAGCAAAGTTCTCCTTAGGAAGGCATCCTGTACGAAGTCGACACCGTAGCGTATCGGTTGTGTTCTTCTTATGAAAGGTCAGTAAAAACAACAAAAAACCGACAAGGTGGGTTAGCCTACTCATAGCTGCAGTTGCTGCAGGTTGTCCATAGGCTATCTTCCTTTTACGTAAGGATCCACTTTGGGGAGGTTCGTCTCCAGAATGCCCTAGATCTCAAATACCCCAATCGCGATAGATTAAGATGCACACATCCTCTTATTCTGTCCGACATTCGAAAATATGAAGCCCGCCGAGCTCAGGAGACATCAGAACCGAGGTAAATATGATCTCGAATCGGTGTCGTCGGTGTTTGCAGACAGTTTCATGGCTCATGTGAGCTATGTCGACGACGGCCTTCCGCAGTGCTTGCCGATGATCGCGTTGTTCCATACCATAGGAGACGAAACGGCAGTATATTTGCATGGTCATCCGAGTGCCAGGTTGATGGAGCTCGTGAAGCAGAGCGGGGGTGCCGATGGAGAACTTCCAGAGAAAGACAAGATCAAAGTGTGCATCGCTGCTACCAAAGGTAGGTGGTACCCGTCATCTTGGGCTATTGACGCGCGATTGACGAAGTTCAGTTGACGGCCTAGTGTTATCATCAGCACCGAATGGACATACATTCAATTATCAATCAGCTGTAATTCACGGAGAATGTTCTCTCGTTCAAGATCGTTCTATCAAACAAGATATCATGAGAGGAGTAACCAACCATATTGTCGCAGGTAGATGGGAGGATGTCAATCCTGTGTCCTCATTTCAGATCTCTCTAGTGTGCGTCGTTCGGGTGGACATCCTCAGCTTGAGTTTGAAGTCAAGAAGTGGTGTCCCCGGGATCCAGCCTCGGAACATCGAGAAAGATGGAAAGGATAGAGATGAGCCAGTCTGGACGGGAGTCGTTCCCCTTTATGACGTGCTCGACGAGCCTGTAGCCAGTGGATTGACTGATGCTGCGAAAGTACCCGAAGGATTGAGGACATTCATTGGGAAAAGGAATGAGAAGCATCGGAACTATTCTCTGCGAGCTGCTAAGATATAGCAGGAGCATTGATTGTGGCTGATGGGATATAAGTCGTAACGATGAGAAGCAAAGAAGGTTGAGAACCTCAAAAGAGATGAAGCAGCCACATTCTAGGGCATTTTTAGCGTGCAAGTGCTGAATTCAGCCGCTCAAACGCTGGTCGCGACTTCCACAAGACGTTCCTTCTATACCATCACTCACATTTATCTTTCTGCGCGTGAAGATCGACCTCAGATGGACAACAATCACAAAAGACGAACAAAAGGAACTTTTATCTCGTGTCTTGCAAATACAGGCATGCAAACCGAGTTCCAAGTGCGGGCATTCCCCCGCGGCACAAGCGCGGCGTTGAAGCCTGACTGCCAAGATTCACCCTTCAGCATGCGTCTGACCCTGATTCTTTTCAAACCTTTTTCGGAACCCAATCATCATTAACTGCACAACTCCCAGGACATCTCGAAACATGAATCGACGTTCGAGAAAAGGATGTATCGATTGTAAGAAAGCAAAAATAAAATGCGATGAGCAGAGGCCCCAGTGCGGTACCTGCCAGCGTCGTGGATACGTCTGTCAAGGCTATGCGAACCCGGATGTGAGGGACCCTTCGAAGCCAGCAGCTCCTGAGCCACAGAGTGGACCTGTCCGACGTCGGGAGGAACGCAAGAAGAAACCAGCTCGAAGACTTTCGGATGCACGTGAGGGCCATTCATCAGGGAGCGATTCTGATGCCGAAACGATCAAGGCTACGGTCGAGTCGGAGAAATTCTCTGGTGTGAAAGTCTCTACTCCTGCCTCGAGCGTCCTGGACAGACGATTATCGAGAGTATCAAGAACAAGCATCGGACAACCAAGTCCATATCCCCTCTGTGCCAGCCTTCCTCTCATACCTCCAGGTGCCGTTCAAAGCTCGGATGAGCCAGGAATCGAGCAGTACTTCAATCGTCACCCGTCTGAGCTAGTCATCAGCTCAGAATTTGTCGACGAGATGAACTCTAACGTCCTTCGAGTGCTCCATCAAGACCCAGCTGCTGTCGCCGAGACACTATCTGCTATTGGACACATCTACCTGGGTGAAGGTGGGATGTCGATTGTACCAGTCTTAGGCAGAAAAGCACGCATCCTAGCAAGACTCCGATTAAAGACAGATTTGGAACAGATGTTGGTCATGTTATTGGGCCTGTGTGCTTTGGAGGTAAGTCGACGCCATGTCGTCCAACTCACGACTGACACATCCTCTCCAGTTGATCGATGCCAGGACCGAGCCAGCAGACTCAGGGCTTCCAGCTTTGGTTGCGAATGCTGCAATCATCATCAAACACAACTACGACTCCGGGAGTACTTTCAGTTCCATAGCAAAGTACTTCATTCGTGCTCTGGCCCGCCAAGACATGATGATCTCCTTGACTCTCGCACGACAACCTCTCATCTCTAGTCAAGTATGGCTAGAGGATGACTTCCAACGACAAGCTGATCGCTTCATGGGCTACACGGGTTCTCTGATGCCAATACTATCCGACCTAGGAGCGCTTGCCGAGGAGATCAGAGGTATAAACTCACAGATGGCCGCTTTCATCTGCCAAAATGAGGAGGCGTGGTCAGAGGATGCTCTCATGCTCGGAACTATGGAGAGCCCTGGAATCTTCCAAAAGGCAATGGACATTCGGGCTCGGCTCAATCAATGGCGGCCAGTAGCTGCTCCAAACGTCTCCTTTCAGTCTTCAAGAAATCTTCTTTTCCATGCGCATGCCCACAAAACTGCCGCAACTCTCTATCTACATCGACTTCTGGAGCCGCCAGGTACTTCCAATGAAGCAGACAGAACGGCTCTCAGCATGGCACATGAAGTGCTAATGCATCTCAGCGCTATGACAGATCAACTCAAGACAGCTTTATGGCCCGCATTCATAGCAGGTACCGAATTGATCGATGAGGATGACCGGAATTTCATTGTTCAGATGTTTGATGAGATACACAGGCAGCGAAAGACAGTCACCTCATTAAGGACAAGAAATTTTTGTCTCGATCGTGTCTGGAGTGCACGCGATGTAGGATTGCCATGGTACTGGATGGATCTTGCGCAACAGTTTCCAGGAGAGTGCTTGCCTATCTGAACTTGATATCGTTGATCAAAGATCTCAACAAGCCGAGTGGGTGATCTATCAGCCTACGGAGGTATAAGTCTAAGAGTGAGTATCTTGAAAAGAAAATGGCAGGAAAAGCACTCATCACAAACAGCTCATTCAAAAACCAACCTCTACCTACCACCTACCCAATATGCTGCTCCCCACCCTCGTCAGGATTCTCCACCTTCCACCTCGCCAACTTCAACAACTCATAAACCGTCCCCATAACCGGCGTCTCAACCCTCAACTCCGCTCCCCTCCTCACCGGATCCCCAAGAATAACTTCAAACTCCATCGGCCTTCCCTGTTCCCTATCCAACAACATACTCGGCCTCCATCTACTCGTCACCGGACTCCTATTCGCCATAAACTCCAAATCCTCATCCGTCAACGCCACCCCATCCGCCTTCGCCACCGCTTGCAACTCCCTCATAATCGGCATCACCAACCCCTCCTTCGCACCAGACGATTGAACCGCTCCGACTGAAACTTCTAAAAGGGCACAAATGGGATTATAAGTCCCATTCCATAACAATTTCGCCCATCGCGCTTTCGGCATATCATCCACAAATAAACACTCTTTCGCTCCGCCTGCACCATATATCTCTACAAACGCCTTCGTCCTTTCAAGACTCACCGCATCCGGCACACCGGGATGGTAATGCGGACCAATTTGCAACATATCAGGTCCGATATGTTTTATCTTATTCGGCGCCTCTGTGAATGAGCCGATCATGGACACAGCGCTCATCGTGACATTGATCGGGAAAGCAGCGATGAATGGTTTATGGATAAATAATCCATTTTGGATTAAGACGATGGATGTTAGACCTGGCGTGACGAGAGGGGTGATCATTTCGGCAAGGTTGTATTTATCAGGGAGTTGCTTCGTGCATATGACTATGAAATCATATCTCTCTCTTGCTGCTTCCACTTCAAGAAATTAGTACTATGTTTTCAGCACATGGAAATTGCCGAAGAGGATGAAGCCTCCTCGGGAGCTCCCAACACAGCAAAATTCAAGAGGCGAAATAAAGAAAAGGCTTGATTACTTGGTGTTGGGGCGCCGGTTGGGATGTTGGGGGTGGGCTGTGGTGCTGGGAAGACTGCATCCTCGATTGTTTGGACAACTGTGTTTTCACATTAACATCACTCTCATCCTCCCTCCCCTCCCCTTTCTCATATCTTCACAAATAACAGAATAATCAAATCTCACCTCTAAAACACCTCCACCCCCTCCTCTCCCCATGATCAACACTCTCAACATCCCATCCCCTCTCCCTAACCACCCCATAACTAGCCCTCAAAATAGCCGTCACCCTCGCTCTGCCGCTTTTCTCTAAGACTAAAGCTGCGATAGTACCTACGCCACCTGCTCCTAACAGGGCGATGTTGAATTCTTCGTCGTGACTGGAGGTTGGGCGGGTTGTTGTTGTTGGTGAGGTTGGGACGGTTCCTGGTGGGCTGAGATGGTGGGCGGACATTTTGAGGTAGAGGATGAGACAGCTCGAAGATCAGACGGGAGGGCTAATGAGTCCCAGGCGAGGATGTCGGGTGAGGTTGAAGTGGCGATCAGATGAAGTTCCCGTCCTCCAGGAGCTCGAAGGCGGTGATGGTGGGGTGAAGTGGGGCTGAATCCTCCGAATAAAGTTCTCGGGCTCTCTTTCCGATGATAGCTATTTTGTTTCCTATCTTCTCAATCTCCACTTAAACACTACAAGAGACTGAGCAGTTGAGGACGAGGCTCCGCAAAGAAACGCACAACAGAAATGCAATAATGATTCTTGAAACAAGAAATCGTGAGGACGACTCAAGTTCCGTTTGCTGCCAGCGAATGATGACCTACGATGCCCCACTCACCCCACCATGGCACACTGAGATAGGCTGATGCAGGGGTAAGCTATCCTTGCTGTCTAATTGCCGAAGGCGGGATGGACGGATGTCTGGATGGGGTAATGCGAATCGCTTGGCTTGAGGAGAAATTTAGGGAGAAATGTTTTGACTTAGAAATTAGAGGAGCAGCTTTGAGGACAATGACGAAGAGAAAGGAAAAAAAACCTTGCAGATGTGATCATCGATCTATAAATCATTGCTGAATACGCAGAGGATGCTAGGTTCTATGTACAATGCAATATCAATGCTTCAAGATCAGATGGAGATCAATTGGAAGATAGATGGCATGAGAGGACTAGAGTTTCGACTGCGTCTTCAAGACGCTGTCTGCTCCGGTGTTGGGGTTCAAGACTGCATCAATAACCTCTACGTCTTTCAGTAACTGTGCATCTCCCCATTTGGGACCAACGATTTGGAGAGCAGCGGGAGCGCCGGCCATGAGTTGTGGATCATCTGGTTGTTGTCAGCTATAGTTTCTCGGAGGTAAGACAGGACGAGTAGAACTTACATTTCGCCTCATTGAGAACATCAAGGTCGTTCATTGGCACAAAATTAGTATCCTTGGGGTCGAGTGCTGGATTAGCGTTCGTGAAAGGAATAATGACTGCGGGATACTGTTCACTGTCAGCCTTTCCGCCCCAATGCCTAGAAGCAGGTGAGAACTTACGTCCACAGCATTCCAAGCCACAGTATACATATCATTCGACCACTCTCCCGGTAGCACCGCAGTATGTGGCCCCGTAGGACAGAGCACGACATCAACCTTCGTCCTCTGCCACTCATCAAGCATCTGCTTGCAAATCCCCAATCTCTTCGTATTCCACTCCCAAGCCTCCTCTTGTGTCTTCGCTGAAAGCTGCCAGAATCCGATATCAACGACTGACTTGACAACTGGCTCGCCAGCTTTCTCCAATTCTCGCTTCTGGTATGAAAGAGCGTCTAAAGTGAAAAGCTGTTTTGTGACTTTTCGAATCTCGCCGAAGTCTGGGGGTGTGAAGTCCTTCACTTCGAAGCCAGCGTCTTGGAGTTTGGCAACTGCTTCTCGCACTGCTCGTTGGATCGGGGGATGGGGTGTGAGACCGCTCTTGTGGATTACGCCTACGACTGGCTTCCGCGATATTGTTGCTTGTTCGTAGACTCCTGGTACGACTGCGGGGTCAACCAACCATGGCTTGGCGTCTCTGACAACTTTCGTCAACAGTGCTAGATCTCGGGCAGAATTGGCTAGAGGTCCCAAGGTTGCTGGTATACCAGTGTTGACTCCTGTGTATCCTGACGCTGCGTATCCGTAGAATGGCAGAACACCGCATGTTGGCTTGAAGCCATATACCCCATTCGCAGCAGCCGGGACTCGTATAGATCCACCAACATCAGTACCAATCCCAATCGCAGATCCCCGAAATGCCATATTCGAGCCTTCACCTCCACTACTTCCGCCACATGTGAGGTGGTGTACCACAGGATTCTTGGTTTGCCCAAACACATTGTTGTCTGCTTCTGCTACTAGCATCGTTTGTGGAACATTCGTTTTCGCAATTATGACGGCTCCGGCAGCCTTGACGAGTTCGATGGCATAGGTAGTCGTGGTGGAAGGATTAAATGTTCGTGAGATATAGCCATTGCTGTAATCGTATCCCTTAACATGGAAGCATTCCTGCAAGATTGTCAGTATGAGGTCGGACATTATGGGAAGGAGATTGCCCTACCTTGAAAGTCATTGGCAGGCCGTGCAAAGGTCCGACAGTCTTTCCAGTCTCCTCGAAATATGCATCCAGCTTCTTTGCATCCTCGATGGCATCCAAGAACATGATCTCCGTAAGGTTGTTGCAGAGCTGTTGGCCAATTGCAGCCCGCTTGCAGAATGCAATGGCGACCTCTTCCGCTGAGTATGTTCCATTGGCGATAGCTGCTGCAAGAGTAGTCGCATCGTAGGAGTCGCCTGTGATCTTGAGTTCCCGTTCTGAGAGAATTCTACTGGTGCTGACGACTGGTCGAACATCAACGGTTTCAACGGGTGGATAGGCAGATCCCTTCAGCTTCCATTCCGCAGGTATTCGTGCAGCTTGCTCGGCCTTCTTCAGGTCACGAATATCCTGCCACGACTTGCCAGGTGTAATAGGCGTCGGGATTGCTGCCATGTTAGGAGTTGGGGGAGTGAGGTCTGTAATTGAGCTTGAGACTGAAGGAAAAGACTGGAGGAGTATGGAAAGTCAGGAGAAGATATGGAGGTCATCTCAACGCAATATTCAACGTTTATTCCATAATAAAAAATACGGAACAGTCCTTGACAATGCCGAGAAGGAATTAGGTAAGAGAACTGCTCCTACGAAGCTCGTACGAATGCTGAAGGTATAAAGTACTGGAGCCTAGGAGGGATGGAGATAGGTTACCGGCATATCGGATGAAATAGATAGCATCGCATTGGACAAACCATAGCATTCAGTGATAGCTGCACGTTGTGTCAGGATGCAAGTTCAAGATGCATGAGAGTCCACCTAAAGTGGATACGATTAGAACGACATCAGGCCACAAGGCACCAACACAAACACCTCTCTCCATTATCTATGCTATCAGCCCCCCCGACTTCCCCTCCTTTTCTAATTCGCTTCACATCCCACTCTTCAGGACTGGACGTGTCAACCCTTCGAAGTCGCCAAGATGGTTCGTTCAGTCTTTTTGCACCAGCCCTCCATGGCGGCTACGTACTCCCGAGATACCTCCCGTGGTCCATGCAAAGATAGGGTGACGATCGCCGTTGAGGTTATTCTCAGTCATCTTGGATGCCCCTCTGTGCTAAAGCGCTGATCATCAACAAGTGAGGGATGGACCAAAGATACCGTTCGGCTACTGATAGCATATGATCTTCGCTATATAGAATTTTAGAAGTCTAAAAAGCTCCTCTGCCTCACCATCTCTGTCACGCTCGGGATAATTCCCCAGGCGACCCAGCATCGAGGCAACCTTGCGGGGCTCGGGAGAGCTCCAAGGAAGCAGTCATAGATAAGATAAGGCAAGGCGGTACGACTGCAGCTTTATCTACGAGGCTAGGACCCGTGTGAACGGGAAATACGTATATCTGCTCAGCCTTGGTCGTATCTCTGTCGTCCAAGACTCCGATTGCTTTCATTCATCGTTTCTTCCTTGCAGTCAGAAATTTGCAACGATGTCAGACGATGAGAAAAAGGCCATGCCTGGCACTGATGGCATCTCTACGATTGAGAGAGGAGAGACCAACCGGTTTCCAGACGCGGAGAAGCATGCAGATATTGCTTACGATCTATTTGAGCAGTCCCACCAATACGATCCTGCTCAGCTGGAGAAGGATTCTCTCAGGGTCCGGAGGAAGCTTGATTTCATCGTTCTGCCCATGGTACGTCCAATCCTCCCAATTCATCCTAGGAATTGGCTGACAGTGACACAGATGATGATGACATATATGTTGAGCTTCCTTGACAAGCAGACGTATGTACGGTTTCCACGTCAATGAGGATGTCGCTAACTCGACAATAGATTGAACTACTCCAATGCATATGGTCTGCAAGCAGACACGCACATGACTGGAGACGACTATTCATGGGTTTCATCTGCACTTTACTTTGGATGGCTCATAGGAGCATACCCTTGGAATGTTGCTCTGCAACGGTTCCCAATCGGACGACTCATGGGCTGTATGCTATTTGTCTGGGGTGCGGTCTGCATGTTTCAAGCAGCAGTCTTCAACTTCTCGGGCTTTTTTGCAGTTCGATTCTTCCTGGGAGCGCTGGAGGCTTGTATTTCACCTGCATGGGTACTCTTGACTTCCATGCTCTGGACTCGAGAGGAACAGCCACTGCGAACTTCATATTGGCTGTCTGTCAATGGTATCTCTTCGATCATTGGAGCATTGCTTTCCTACGGCCTCGGTCATGTCGACGGCTTGGCTGTACCGAATTGGAAACTAATTTACCTTGTTTGTTCCACTCCCAGCTTCTGAAAGCTCATCTGACATCTCATCAGGTCGTTGGAGCAGTAACGTTTGCATGGGGCTTTGTCATTATCCTCTACCTCCCCGACGGGCCTCACAACGCTAAGATGCTCACGGAATATGAACGAGTGGTCGCCGTCTGGCGAGTCTCAAAGAACCGGACCGGTGTCAAAGATCCACAAATCCTCACCTACCAGATCAAAGAAGCTCTCCTCGACGTGAAGACTTGGCTTCTGATGATAACTGGCGCTTGTTTCGGCATCTTGAATGGTGGTGTCGCGAACTTTGGCAGTGCTTTGATCAAGGGATTTGGTTTTGACCCGCTCAAAACAAGTTTGATGCAAGCACCTGGAGGCGCATTCGAGTTGGTGTTTGTAATTGTGTTTGGGTATCTGGCTACTGTCAAGAACATGCTTGGGGCGACCATCATTAGTGAGTCTCACAATCCCAACCATTCAAGATCGAACTAACATATCTCCCAGTCAGCTGTCTTCCTGGGATTGCAGGTCTCGTCGGGATTTTGAAAATCAATATTGAGCATCGATACGCTCTGGTTGCAATGGCTTGGCTACAGAACATTCTTGGCTCCCCCATCGTCCTGAGTTGGACACTGCCAGGTCTCAACGTGGCGGGGCACACCAAGCGCGCCACCGTCCTTGGTCTTTTCTTCGTGTATGTTCTTCCGCTCTCCTATCCTGCTTCACTATTCTTTATCCCTTTCCTTCACAACCGTCTGAGCTCCCACTGACCAAATTTCCAGTTTCTACTGTGCCGGAAACATAGCCGGACCCCACCTCTTCTTCCCGAAGGAAGCACCACGATACAAGTCTGCCATCAAAGGACTCCTCATCTGCTACTGCGTTGGCGCTTTCATTCAGGTCGTCTACACCTCGCTTTGCTGGATTGAGAACAAGAGGAGAGATGCGAAGGGACTGCTGGCAGAGGAGGAAGCTGAGGTGGCAGGGTTCAATGACTTGACTGATAAGGAGAATAAGTACTTCCGGTACTCGATCTAGGATCTTGAGGTGAACCTCTAAAGGGAGGTGGATTATAGAAGCCGATGGAGGTTTGTACGCAAACAAAATCAGAATGAATGCCCAACATTCTCCAGAGCTCGAGGCGTAGTCACATGCATCCTGCATGCATCGTGACGCATTTGTGTCTTGCAACGACCAACATTTTCGATATTCTAACCGTCTTTTCTCGAATCGTTAGGTAAGGCTAGGAGGATTTGCTGTAGGCAGTGCTAGAACGTCGCGCAGTCTAACAACATTGTGGAACTGGGCTGTTTATTTAGACCAATGAAGCTGAGGCCTAGGTTCACTCACCTGCCTTCTTGCAGGAGGAATGAATTATGTCTCATCCAATGATCTAAATCCGATTCAAGTATGTCAGTGCATTTGGAAGTTGGTGGCTGAGGCTGCCTGGTGAATTGAAAGGTCGGAGTGGCTTCGCTTCGGCCAACCTGCAGAAGCCCATGCACTTCAGTATTCAGCTTCGAGCATCGTGTTCTGAGTTTCAACTTTGCTCGGTTTCCTCTGATCCTCTGGGAATGATAGTCCTTTCTCTTGTCGGACTTTGCACGTCGTGATACCCCGGTCCTGACACAACTAGAAGTGAGCTAGGGATTGGTCGCTTGGGATCTTCGAACCTCGCATTGAGACATTGGACAGCCTCGCGCTGGCACTTGGAGCCTCGCCACCATGCCAAAAGAAGCACCAGAATACACAGTGACCAAGTATCGGGTAGAAGGATCCTCCTACTCCTCTGGCAGGTCTGATCACGAACCCGAGTATCGACGTCTATACAGACATCTCAGCAAGAGGTCAAGAGAAATCCGCCTCCTCAGACTCGAGCCGTCATCTGATGCTCAGGCGAAAATCAGATGCAGCCTTATCCGAACTACTGTGGACTCCGGCATTAAGTTCGAAGCCTTGTCATATACTTGGGGCGACCCGGGACAGGAAAAATGGATTATTGTCGATGGTCTCGAAGTTCCTGTTAGAAAGAAATTATGGGAGGCGCTGATTCACTTGCGATATCGAGATCAAAGGCGAACTCTCTGGATAGACGCTCTTTGTATCGATCAGATAAATGTCTTCGAGAAAAATCATCAGGTCAAGAAGATGTCGCAAATCTATTTAGCAGCCACAAGAGTTGTTGTCTGGCTTGGCGTTGAAGGCGAGGACAGCACCCGAACACTACGCTTCATCGCTTTCGTTGGGCAGTATCGGGAGAAATATGGAAGAGATCCTGACATCGTCAATGATTACGACATAGGTTCGATACTTGAAGGATTTCGACGACTTTGTCAGAGAATGTACTGGAAACGACTGTGGATCGTTCAAGAAGTTGTATTAGCTCGGAAAGTCTGGATTCAATGTGGTATGGAACGCATTTCCTGGGACGACCTCGATTCATTCTTATTTCTTTTCGCCCCAACTACATACCAGACGACTCAACCTACCCTCAGAAAGGTGCTACCTACTGGCGGAGTTTTGGACATTTGGGCACTAAGCAACTTTCACGAGTCAGCTCTGAATAGAGCATCTCTTCATACCATGACTCTGGTGGTAGAACGCATGCGCCAGTCTCGAGGCCTGCGCAGTCCTTTGGAGGGACTGGTAAGGCTATTTTCGGGTTCTGTGTGTTTCGATACCAAAGACGCAATCTATGGCGTATTTGGTTTATCTTGTGACGCCACAGACCTGACTGTGGACTACTCAAAGTCGAACTTCGAGATATTTTCAGAGGTTATCAAGCTTCAGCGATATAATCGGATTAGCCATGCTCGGTCCTCTTTGATAGAATTCAGTCGGAATCTACAGCGTAGCACTTTTCATGGGCATATTCGTGTTTCTGAAAAGGCTCACGTAGAACGTGTCTCTACATCTACTGTTGGATTTTTGATAGGAGTAATTCGTTATATGGGACCTCTTCATCGACATGCTTCCTCATTCGTGGCAACATCCCAGGACCAGGATATTGAGAGACTGTTGCACTTCGCTGATGGATACGGGGAAACGAGTGTAAAACTACTCGCGTCAACTCTTGATTCGTCTCGTTTGATTGATGACGTGAGCTCTATACACAGCGAAATATCTTACGGAGTCGATGGCGGGGTAGATATGTTTGACCCAGAGTTTACCCTTTCGTCAGGATTTTCGGTGGATGAGTGTAAAAATATGAGGAAGGAGTGTATCCTTGCTGGGGACTCATGGGGTCGCCCAGCCCAGTTACCTGAGCGGGCGAGGCCCATGAAGCCATTGAGCCCGCAGCAACTTTTGGAGTATGAAGGGGCGGAACCCCAGTTCTTTGTCGATGATGAGGGCAGAGTAGGGCTCGCACCAAGTAATTCCCGCGAAGGCGACATCATTTGTCGATTCCGTTACAGTGATATTCTTGCTATCCTTCGCTGGCAACGGGATCGATATGTCTTTGTTGGCCGTGCGAAATGGCCTCGCAAGGACGGGGTATGCATTCATCCCGAATTCGACACTCATCAAACTCTGAGTCTACATATGAACTATCACACCTTGAGCCTTCTGACTCGGTAGCTGATGTGCTTGCCAATGAGCTCGGTTCTGTCAAGCTCGGAATAGGGGGTTCACTTCATCCTTCAGATGAGCAATTCAAGCGACAGGGAACACTTGGAGGGGTTATGAAAAGGACTTCGAATTGGATTTTGAGCGGCGTCTGATCCGTTATTACAGGTACATTCTACTTGATTGCTCTGCTGTCACCTCTCTAAGATTAGTCCTAACATATGCCATAGACTTCAGTAGGTCGCTTTTCGGGACATCGAAGCCCTCTGTCACCTCGAACAGCGCATGATATACGCGCTCCGAGACCATTGCTCTCGAATACTCTCAAAGTCTCGCCATGCTTCCTTCATCGCGAAAATGATGCATTTCTTTTAATGGAAGAGCAGCCTCAGTCCCAGCATTGTTGGATTGCGAGATATTCTAGCCCAACCTTGCCTGACCACTTGAGAGGATCGGGCTGGGAGTTGGAGAACACAAAGGATGGAAAAAGTATGATATGACAAGTAACCAACAACGATAATTCGATGCGAGCAGCAAATAATCTCAAATCGAAGGCACCCCAAGCCGTGGAGAAAGCGATCTCAAGTTTCAATCTCTCAGCCTGCCTTGGAGTTTCTGAACCTCCTTCCCTCCACCCTAACTTTCATTGGTCGAGATGCACACCCCGCCCAGCCTGAGAATATCCGGGTAAGGCCGGGATACCGAGCATGCTGATTCGAATTCGAAATGCAATGAAGTCTCTGAACATCTAACCTTTCGCCTCTAAATCAACTTCCTCCTCCTAAACTCCATCTCGGCCATGGTATTGGGCGTACAAGTCATATCCCCAAACCAATTCTCCGGCCTCAACCCCGCACCTCCCTTCCCCCCAACATCGCCCTTAAACCTAAACTCCCAACTCCTCAATAACTCAATCAACACAACCTTAATTTCGTTACTGGCAAAAAATCGTCCTGGACAAGCATGATTGCCATGTCCGAAATTGAGAGATTCTGGAGAAGTGGTGACGAATTGATGTTTGTTTTCGTTGCCAGGAATTTCGCGGAGCTTGTAGTAGCGGAATCCGTCGAAGGTTGAGGGCGGAGCGGGGATGTGGGTAGGTGTTGAGGCGGTGGCGGGAACGGGCGCGAATTGAGAGGTGAATGGGGAGTTGTGGATTGCCCACGCGGAAAAGCCGAAGCGGGTTCCGGTAGGGAGGGTGTGGCCTGTTGAAAGGGTAAGCGGAGCAGTTGTAACGCGGACGTTGGCGGCTGAAAATTATTGTCAGCATATGCACTCAGGCCCTTGGGGACAACAGAAAGAACTTAAAAAAAAAACTGGAAGTAAAGGATTACTTACGCAGGCCCGGAGGAGTGAAGCGTTGACTTTCTTTCAGGAAGCTGTCGAGCTTCCAGAGTTTGGGCAGGCTTGATTTCTTGAGCTTCATGAAGCCATCACCGTCAACATCTTGACCATCTTCGTCAATTACTTGCTGGATCTCGTCGCGAAGTGGTTGGATGTGTTCCGGATTCGCCGCAAGATCGTAGATAGCTGCTGTAATTGCCATAGATGTGGTATGGATTGCAGCCATAGAGAGACCCATCTGATTGCTTGCTAGCTTCAAAGGATCGTAGCGATCATTCTCGTTGCTGTGCTTCATAATCCAAGAGATCATGGTGCCTTGCTCATCAATGTTGTCACCACTAAGAAGTTTCTCATTCCTCTCTTTCACCCCTTGGGCATCGAGCATAGGCTTCATAAGATCGCTTCCCCTCTTCTTGAAGTGCTTGAGACTCTTTACTTCCTTGATGAATGGAGCGACGATCCCTCGAAGGTACTCTGGGTAAGCGTTAATAGCATTCTTGGCCTCCATGCAGAAGAATGTGTATGCCACCGTCGCCTGGATCCATTCCTCTTCGCGGCTGAGGGGTCGACCAACGAAGACACGTCCACTCAGTAGTGCAACGATGCGTGTGATCTTGTGATAAAGTGGTATCGGTGTCCAGTCCTCGCACGGCCCGAGTTCCTTGTCAAACCCATATCTGATCTCGTCCTGCAGATCATCGAGTGTGCTGGCAATGTGCCTCGTAAGATCGATCTTGACTGCCTGTATCAGCTCTGGCCCAGTCTCGTTTCCGACTCCCGTGTGTCTGGACGAGAATGATCGTCGAATATCCTTCATGAACGAGGCTTTGTTCTCTGGCAGGTTTCGGACTTCATCAATGACTGATATTGGGAGGATAACGAGGGCGGGCGCTGTCGGAATTATGTAGGGGCTTTCTGGGTACTGGTTTGCAATTAGTACGATGACTTGTGTATTGATATACGTTTGTACTTACTTTGAGAGTTCCTTCCACCAAATCTTGTCTCTGATCCTTGCCATTGGCCCCAACAACAGGCAAATCCAGCTTCTTGGGACGGGTGAGTAGGAAACGAATGACAGAGATGACGACGAGGAGTGTAGCACCACTAAGCAGTAATGGCGAGCCCAAGACAAACGCCACAAGGTCGCCAGAGGCTAGTTTCGATTGAGATGCCATTTTTAATGCAGATAAAGAAAGACGTTGTAAGGAAGTGGCTAAGGGGTATCCAAACAAGCAGTTGGCTTGAACTTTATGACAAGTTGAAGAAGTTCGAGTAGGAGGGGTACTTAACAAAGAAAGAGAAAACGCTCCATACCACGTCCTTTAAGCAAACGCAAGCTTGGAAGTATATTTGAGCCTGTCACTTGATTTGCTCTGCATACTTTGAGACTGGAAGGTCCCTTCCGTTCCCGCAGCGTCGTCACATCCACATTTATTCTCCGAGAATGATCTCTTATATATGTGCTCTGATTCGTCTGGCACGATGTTTCGCCTCGATCACCCAGGTTAAAAGTCTTCCGTACTCGTATTTGTCGACGTTTCATTCGATGTCTCCTCTTCTCCGCAATCTGTCAACTGGAGTTGCTTCGGCACTGGATGTCTCCGACCGAACCGGTGCATATTTATTCGAGCCATCAGATTCAGATCTGTAATGTGCCGTTGAGTGCTGGGAGAAAGAGTTCACGAGTCGAGCCGTCGCAGCTTGCATACGAACACGAGATGGTAAGGAAAGACGAAGACGAAAGCCAAAAAGTGGCATTTTGACTGCCGGCGCTAGTGGGTCAATCCTTCCCGTGCGCCATAGCCTCCAAGACTGATGCAGGATTCACGTACAGTACGACCATTTTCCCAGGCACAAGAAAAGTTGCTGCAAGATTGAGTTCTGACGATAATCTCTTGGAACGCCACAGCCGGAACGTGAATTTTATTATGACAGCGATTATTTATCCATGGATACATCCATTGTTTCCTTCGTACGAAGATCTGTTTCAAAAGTGACGGACTTTAGCGCTCGAGCCACTGAAGTGCCCTGTAAGCCGCTGATCTCCAGGCTCACAATCGCCGTATTCCTATCCGTTCAGGCCTACCGTCCACTCGCTACAGAACACACCCTGTAAGAACAACCTCCGTACATCGTCATTCCAAGCCATGCATAGTCTTGGATTAACAGATCGTCGTTGCACTGCATACGAACACGAAAGAAATGTAATTACAGTACATAAGTGCATGAACTTGAGCATAAAGTTATGCTTGACTTCAACAATACGCTGCATCCGAATTGAGCTTCGCTGATTGGCTGCGGCTCTCCAACATGTCGTTCGGCAGTGTCTCAAGTCACCGAGAGACCGGGTTATAAGATCCCGAAAGTGAAGATATATTCCGCCTAAGTAATTACTTGAAACTAAAAGAGGAGATACGAGTATGCGTATATTAGCGCGTCTAAATTCACTAAAACACATTTTTTTTAACTCGTTTTTTTTTTAACTATAAATAATATTCTTACGCAATTTTTTGTATTTGTATACTAGCATCTCGATTCTCTCGAAGTATATCCTCAAAAATGGCGAGCCGAGTAACCCGTCGACTCGGCACCGAGTCGGCTCTCATATTAAGCCGAGGGAGGAATTTGACCACTCACGGCTTCCGGGTTTTTTTAATCTCCGGCTTAGGTAGGCAGGGCCACCGTTACATGAGAGGGCCTGCCTACGTAACGGTTGCTCCACTACACTCAGGTCATGCATCGAGCCACGTGATCCAGTTAGACCAATCTCATTGTTGCGGATAAATTCGGGCTAGCGTGATAAATTGAAGTGTGCTATAAAGACTGACTATTCTAATTCTACAGTGGACAAGTACGCTGAATTTATAGGCTTTAGGGCCCTGTAGGGCCTTCCACAGCTTACGTTAACCTGTGGTTCTAGGGCCTTCCACGCCACTAGTGGCGTAGAGGCCTCAGACCACAACACTCATGCCCTCGGGCCTTTGGACGTAGTTCATTGAACATCACCTTATGATCCTTCAAAAGCATCAACGTGTGTCATTAACTCTCCTGGGCACTTGCTCTTTGCGTATTTTTCGGATCAGTGTTACGGGTAGAGCATAAGGAGCCCGCCTCAAACGAGAAGTCCTTCAAGGCCTGAAGGCGCTGGATTTCAAGCGATATGCCTCGATTTCCAGGGCTCATCTCCTTACTTTCGGGGTTTGAATCGCTAAACTTGCAGTGTGCATCACTAAGCCAGGCACAAAGCATTTGCTCCATCACAGTTACGAGGGCTTTTGATTAGTCTTAGCCGTGAATCAACTTTCAATGTCGTCGGGACTTCATGTCTGAATCACTTATTTAGAATTATCAAGTCACGGGATTCGAGTCGATCTTAAGATTGAATCATGTCGCAGTTTCAATAATGTATATTAATTATCAAAGTTGATCTTCTGTCTTTTAAGCCATGCAAGTTGCTCTTCCGCCCCTCAAAGCCATGCAAACTCATGCAAAAACAATATGAGTCTCCGAAGGCACTATCGATCCGACTGGTTCACCACCTGAGCCCAGATCTGCTGCCAAGAGAGCCACGCCCCTTCAAATCCTTATCAGCTTCACTATCCTGGAATCGGCTCAACCCAGTCACGGACTGGGTGGTTTTTCCGACAGGCAGCACAAGCCTTGGGATAGCCCTGCAGACCTGAGAAGGCCATAAGCAGGGACATGAACCAGCCTTGGCAATATTTACATTGCCTGCTTCCATTTTCCATTTTTCTTCTGTGCTTTGAGGTCTGTTACTTGACGTTTTCAAGTTCTCGATTGATTGTATTGGTATTTAGGTTTGTACTAGTAGTTTTAGCTTAAGGTTCTTACGTTGAAGCCTAAGTTGAAATGTTGCAGTGACGATGGATGGCGGAGAAACTGCGAAAGACGAGAAATCTTCGAAGATTATATAGCAGGAGAATGGAGGACAGAGTCACAGGAGATGTGAATATGAAGTTCTCTTTGACTGAATATGGCATGGCTATTTGTGTCGTCATAGCCAGTTGGTCTCTGATTGTGACTGTGATCCAAAGCGCATACTCTTTGAAGTAGGGACGTCAGCTTCTGCGAGAAATATCTTAGCTAGCTATAGTCATCGACTCAATTTCGTTCTCTCCTGACACTTGGGCCAGCCTAGACTGGACGAGTGATTCGCAATTAATATTCAAAGATGTCAACTCAAGCGCTGATTGTTACAATATTCCCTTCGAGAATAGTCCTCTCTCTTTGCCAACAAAAGTAAACAGATTTGGTCTTACGTGATATAGTCCGGTACAGACCAATACAGGCATTCGTTGATTAGCTTTCAAACATTTCGCAGCGTGAGCAGGCGCAAGACTTTGATGGGCTTCTTTACTCATATCTTTATGGATGCTGATATACCTGAGGGTGGGTCCGAAGGTTTCAAAAGATCATAATCCAAAAGGTTCTCGAGATTTTTACATTAACCAAGCTATCTTCTACCGACGTTAATAAAATGTCAATTAAACCGAAATCAACGTTTTAAATAAATCCCTTAGCCTGTCAAGGACAATTGAGGAGGCTAGACCAGGCTTAGATACTACAGGATCTTGGTATTAGCCAACCGTCGTCCTTATCTCGGAAAGTGGGCTCTGAAAGTCTGGGTGAGGCTAGGAGATTGCTAACGCTGATCAAAATGATCAATTTGTTTAAGAGGTTTACAACTTTTATGGAATGGATGGAGATACAGAGCATTTATAAGGATGAATCAGGACGTATTTGGAGGATCAATCCAGCTTCATAGGTATTAATAGTTACACCATCTATTCAAATCGGACATCACGAATCAAGAAGTGCTACAAAAAGCCCAAGGAAAACCGGCGAAACTCCACAAGCTAAACGACGACACTAGACTAAATGGGCGGCCAGTATTTAGCGATCTTAACCCCCGCCTTTCGGAAAAGGGGGCCTCCCTCGCTTAATCCGCGAATGGCTAGTTCAGGGCTTTCCAGTGCACCACCACTAAATTTCAGCGCATCGACCCACTGAAAGCTGCAAAAAAGATTGCAAAAAACATGCGACAGTGCGTATTCGCTGGTGCACAGCTGTACTGGACATTTGTCACTTTCTGGCACTTCAGACGCTAAATTTTGGAATAATCTCCTCCATTTGGGGATTCAAGGCCCTGTGTTATTTCGTTCCTGTTCCTCTCCATTTTGACGCTCCTAAAATGATTAACACAAGAACAGAAAAGAGAACACAACGAGACGGTAAAGGGAAGAACCGGTACCCTGCATCCTGGCTGCTGAAATCTCTTTACTGCGAGCAGAAAGGAGAAGTGTACCCAGCCGGAAGAGCACAAGACTGATCGGGGCAGTTGGCAGCAAGCACCCACGCGCCCTGGCTGCAGACTCAGATGCTGCCGAAGTCGTTACAGCAGTTGTAGCTTCCGTCAGGGCTACATGAGGCGCCGATATTGTTCTGGGCCGTGATGGTGGTTGCCATGAAGGCGAGGATGGGGAGGACAGAGCTGAATTGCATGGTGATGGTGGCTTGGTCAAGTGGGAGATTGAAATTTGAAGATTGGAAGAGTGGAAGAGTGAAGTGGGTTGTCCTGGTTGACCTGCGAGAATGGCTTGAGTGTTGATGGAGGTTGGAGGAGGTTGAAGCGCTGTATTTATACTCTCTGAGAGCCGTAGAAATTCTCTTGAAGTCTTAAAAATTGCCCGTCGTGTTGCCCCAGTCATTCCACAAATAGACACGTACTCCATATTTGATCCCGTCGCCCCGCCGATTTCGTAAGGTATTCTCAAAATATTTAAGGGTTAGAGTAGTGCTAAGATGGTTTACGCTATATTGCGGCGCAAACTCGAAAGTCTTGGCACTATTGGACATCGCAACATCACGCTTCAAACTTTTGAGGGGCAGACGATCTATGCACAAAAACCCAAAGACTGACATCAAAATCACACGGTGATCGTCAACCTTGCTTAAGTTGACTGTAGTCAGCATCGGCTTCGCCTCATTTTGTGGAGAGAATACAGCTAAGGACTTCGGAGGGATTTACCATGGCTATAGAAGATAAGTCCGCATTGTGGTTGAAGGAAATTCAAGTTCGTTGCCGCCGAGCTTGCAGAAGGTTGCTGGAGGTATAAATTTGTTCAACTTAAGTTCGGCCGAGGAGTTTTGCAACGGTAGTAGTTACCGAGAAAGGGAAGAAATTGAAAGCAAGAAACTTTTGGAGAAAACAAGAATTTGAAGTATGATCAAGTGGTAAACAGCAACTTGCTTTTACATTAGATTATAGTTATCCAAAAACAGTATTGCCGATAGAATGACGAGAAATCATTCTTAAGCGCTTGAATTAATGACAAATCGAAAATAGATTTGAAAAGACCTTATTTTAGGGGCTCGAGTTCGTCTCGAGAAGTAAATAACTACAGAACTAGGTTTTTATTTTCGAATTCAGTTAACAATTCATACATTTGATGCTAAAGTCGCTTCGGGCTGTCGAGATAGCACAAATTTCTTCAATCTATGGTAGTATGTGACATGGTGAGATAGCACACGTATAGTTGAACTATTTTAATCTATATTATTGAAATGGGTTTCCCTGTTGCTACCTTTTCAGCATGTTTGGCTACTCATAAGGAGAAACTGGCGCGTAGACTTTCGATCTCCTCGTCTCGTTGCCACGCCCATGCTTAGCGTTACAGTCTGGCTTCGTCGAATTTGACTAAGAAGCGAACGGGATGATTTCAAGCACTCCAATGTTCTGCTGGCCGTATCTGTGTGCTCTCTGTGTTTCAATCCTATCGTCATGGACGTCCTAGCGGCCACAACTGCATCGTTCTGTCGTATCCTTGATTCATTTTAATCCTCCAATTCTTCTCCTCTCGGGCCAAATCGCACTTGCACAACTTGGCGCTGGTTAACTATGTCCATGTCCTCATTCGTGGCTTAAAATGAATGTACAGTGCCCAGGCGGTTGTTTGGGATTCTGACTTCGAACCATTTAGACGAGGGGCTGTTTCTGTCTGCAACAGGAATAACTATTTTCCTGCACATCTGGATCCTCCAGGGTACCTGACCTTATTATGACATCAACCCTAAATTCCTTGTACAGTAACCGGGCCGAGGCACGGTTTCTGTCCTGTCTTATTAAGGTACGCGCACGGTTCAAACTCTAAGTTCTTATGAGTTTTTGATATTCACCATTGAATGTTGGATTACACAGAACTGCCGTGCGAACGGAAAATTTACATTCCGTAGCATATGCATAAAGCGGGAAATGCCGACGAAAGATCCCATCATAAGCGATTTGTCCTCCCTTTAACCCCGCCCAGAATGCTTGTAGCCAGCCAAACCCCGCGTTAAGCGTTGTGATCGACATGAGAGTCGTCAAATTGCTCCCTTTGCAGTCCGACAATAACATGGTACCCCTTACCAGCAAAGCTCCTCCCATCACCAAGATATGCGAGTACGAGAAGCCCTCCATGTCTACCATAGCCTAGACGATGATGTTGGATCTCCTCTTTAGGGCCATTAACTTGCTGGACACCATAGATCAGACTTGATAAAGATTGGGCAGATTCCTTTCTCTACTCCAAACTTTTCGAATCTATATACAAGCTTAAGTTATTTTCTGCCAGCAAGAATGTATAGACTTCGCTTTGCTCTCTTCCTTCTACTACTCTCCTCAACCATAGCTACAGCGAAACCAACAGGGCTGAACTACCTGTTGGATGCCTGTCAGGTTCTGACATCAAGTGGTATAGTTCAAGGTCACGTCGCATCTTGGCCTGAGAATACTAGCGTCTTCGAGTTTCTTGGAATTCCATTCGCGCAACCTCCTCTTGGTCAGCTTCGATTCGCTGCACCCCAAGCTTACCAGCAGGACACTTCTTCGGTATTCGTAGCCGACAAATGCGTATGTCTTGCATGACCTCAGACAATTGGATGCTAATAAGTTCTAGTCTCAGTAAGATCCTTGATATTACGGTTGGGGAGTATCTAACAAAGTTCCAAACTGACTCGTGGATTCGCAGAGATTGTATGCAATATACCGGCTCAGCTTCACAGAATGTCAGTGCACAAGTCGCAGCGTATGGATACGGAATGGGTGGTGGAAATGCTACGGACCCTCATTCATACAGCGAGGATTGCTTAACTGTGAATGTGTGGGCAAAGCCTACAGGGCAGAAGAATAAAGCTGTAATGGTTTGGATATATGGTGGAGGTAAGTAGTTTTTGAATTATGACAAGTACTTCAAAGAGGAGGGCCGTGGAGAATGTTCCATGAGTCTCGGGACTTTCAGGACTCTTGAAACAAACAGGAAATGAATTTGGTGTAACAACCTTTGCTGATTCTACCACAAAGCATTCTCCGCCGGTACATCTAACGCCCCATTTTACAACGGTGCTCTACTAGCAGAGGACGAAGATGTTATTGTTGTCAGTCTCAAGTAAGTATCAACTAGCCAGTGCATCACCAGAGCCCTCTAATAAGGTGGCAGTTACCGCATTAACATCTTTGGCTTTCCTCGTGCTCCAGGTCTACTCGATTAGAATCTCGGCTTGCTGGATCAACGTCTGGCAGTTGAGTGGGTTCGAGACAACATTGCCGGGTTTGGAGGTGACGCTTCCCGTATTACTCTGTTTGGCGAGTCTGCCGGCGGCTCTAGCGTCGACTATTACTCTTACGCCTGGACCGAAGATCCTATTGTGACCGGATTCATTGCTGAGTCAGGGACTGCATTTATTTTGCACGCAACCAATGAGAGCGACTATTCGGGCTGGTACAACATATCTGAGGCTCTTGGCTGTGGAGGAGAGGAAGTGGGCGAACAGACTATACAGTGTGTTAGAGACGTTAACGCTACAGCTCTCATGAATGCTGTTGGTCAACAAGCGTCGGGCGGCATTTCGACAACCTTCGGCCCTGTAGCTGATGGGAAGGTGGTATTTGCAGATGTCAAGAATCGTTCGGCAGCTGGCGATTTCATTCAGCGGGTATGTGTTTCGATAGTGTCTCTATTCGAGTTTCCATGACGCTCCTCCTCCCGTCTGTGCAACATCACTTGGAGCACGCAATTCGAAAACGACAAAGCCAAAAACAAAGCTAACCCTTTCTGTTTAGCCTTTATTCGTGGGTAACAATGACAATGAACTCGGTCTCATCCTCGCTCTCGGCGACTCATTGTTCGGAGGAGGCAATCCCGGCAATCTCAGCACCCCAGACTTAATCAAATTCGGTAGCGCTGCTGAGTTTGTCTGTCCTGCTGCACTCACAGCGAAAGACCGGGCGGTCAACGGTGTCCCGACGTGGCGATACCGCTATATGGGTGTTGTAAGAATACCACTTTCCTTATTATGCATATGGTTGCGGACCCTCTGGTCGTGGAACATATCTGGGCCACTCGCGTACCCTTGAGCCGGCTCAACAGAAGCCTTCTTGCTCATTTACTCAATTCATGTCTAAGGGCAACCAGAACACGAAAAGCTAACGCCGCAGTCTTTTAGTGGAACAATACAGCACTGGTACCAGGGATGGGGGCGTATCATTCTTCAGAGATCCCGTTCGTGTTCGGAACCAATGAGTTGAGACCAAATTCAACTACAGATACCCCAGAGGAGGCGAACTTGGCAAAGATTATGGTGCATGCGTGGGCAGAGTTTGCGAAGGATCCCCAAAATGGATTGAATGGATTGAATTGGCCGCAATACAATCCGAATGGTAAGTATATATTCTGTGCGGTGGGGCTGGTTGCCGTTCAGAATGGATGCTAATGCTATGGAAACAGGCACTACCTTGATCAGACTCGGGTATAATAATCAGTCTGAGCCGAACATTGGGAACGGCACTGACTATGATGGGCTGTGCTCCATCCTCGGCCCTTGAGCCTCGATCCTTTGGATTTCGTAATTCACAAGTCGGGAACAGCTGACCTATTTCCAATTTCATGTATGGAGAGTAAACGACCTCTAATCTAACTTTACGTCAATTCACAACTTGATACCTATTTCCAACATGATTTGAATTTTGAAGGATTTTGAGGTGCGATTACTTTTGAAGTATGAACTTAGCCCGGTTCTCCTTAACCTATGTTCCTAAATGACAGCAATATACTTATTTTGCTTGCTCGTTTGACCACAGACAGGAGGCGGTCACCCGAGGACTGTTCAGCTTTCGGATCGTGATTAGGATTTATTTCACACCGAGGTGAGCTTAATCATTGTGATGGCAAAGCAGGTCTTATTCTGGGAAATTGCATGATAATGCAGAGTAAGGTTACAAAGGTCTCGGTCAAAACTCACCGGACTGCAGGACTTCAATAGCCGAAGTACCCTGGAGAAGAAGATACCCAGGCTCTCAACCGCTGGATTCTCATTGGGTTCAGGGTGGCACTCGCGACACAGCGTACCTAGGATCAGCCCGAATACCCTGTGGTCTAAGCACCTCTGACCGCAACCTTCATATTTGTATTGAAAATTGCTGGTGATTGAAGTCGGCCTCCTTATAACATGAGAGTATTTTTCGCCCCCGCCTCGCCCCGGTCCCGCGCGAAACCTTTGTTTTGTTCCCTAAGATCGTGATGTGTTTGCCTTTGAAATAACATAGGCTTTTCGCGGACTTATTGCCCGACGGACTTCTTGCCGCGTGAAGTGGGTTGCCGCCCCACCGCGGGGTACTTGACCCCTCCACTCTTGTCGGTATAGCTACCTACGAATATGCAACATCAAAGGCAGAGTATTTTGAATGTTTCCGAAGTCATATACCCTAATAGACTATAATTTCATACCTGCCTTGCAGAATCCGAGTGATTCTCGTTATTTTCCATAGCTTGATCTGAAGAGCAGACCGTCCCAGGATATCTTCTTTACAGCACAATTGATGTGAACTTTCGCATACTCTCTCACCATGCAGAAATCAAACATCCCACCTAAAGCAAAACCCCTACCTCACGGCGTCTACTGCCCCGTAATAAGTCTGTACAAGCCCACCGCCCGTCAAGAAATCGATCTCGCCGCCATGTACGCACACTGCCAATTTCTCGTTCGGGGCGGCCAACACGGACTCGTCTACCAAGGTACCAACGGCGAAGCTGTCCTCCTATCCTCTGAAGAGAAAGTTTCCGTCATCCAGACAGTCCGGAAAGCAGTCACCGATCTTGGTGTTCCAGATTATCCAATTGTGGCGGGCATCTCAGGCCAGAGCACGAATGAGAGCATTCAACTCGCAGAAGATGCGGCGAGAGCCGGTGCGAGTTTTGGGTTGTTGTTGCCGCCTAGTTTTTGGGCAAAGAGTGTTACGGAAGAGGCGTTGTTGGGGTTTTATAGGGATGTGGCGGATGCGAGTCCTTTGCCTGTGGTGATTTACAACGTATGTCTGAAACCGTCGAGACTTTCGTGAGATGGGGTACTTGCTGACTTCGTGCTTAGTTCCCGGGTGTCACTTCAGGTATCGACTTGAATAGTGATGATCTCTCTGCTCTGGCTGCTCATCCCAACATTGTCGGCGTGAAGTTGACATGCGGAAATGTCGGGAAAGCGGTTCGGTTAACGTCCAAGTTCACACCAGCACAATTCGGTGTCTATGGTGGATCGTCCGACTTCCTCTTCCCAACTCTCGAGGCTGGAGGGGTAGGATGTGTAACTGGAATGGCAAACGTATTCCCGAAATCAACAGCTCGTGTCTATGACTTGTGGATGGCAGGCGAGAAGGAGGAAGCGAAGAGGCTGCAGGAGGTGGTGGCCAATGCCGAGTGGGCGTGTAAGAAAAGTTTGGCATTGACAAAATATGCTGCGGGATACTTTGCTGGAAAGAAGATTGGTTTGACGGATCCGAAGACTTTCTACCCAAGGAAGCCGTATTTGCCTGCGAATGAGAAGATGCAGAAGTGGACAATTGAAACGATGGGCGTGCTTGTGGAAGAGGAAGAGAAAATCCCGGACAAAGTGTTTAGAGGTGCAAAGGCTGTTGTGAATGGGACGCATTAGAGGAATGAATGGAACCTAATACATCCAGTACTACATCGTGTCTCACATGAAGTATATTGATCATTATTTGATAGAAACTCTCTCGCTTTGAACATGAATTTGCAGCTGCATGCGAGATTTAGGGCAGTATGAGCTCAAATTCCATCAAACTCCATTCTCCCTTCCATATTGAGTATCAACATGTTCCCCGGTCTTCTCCCCGCCCCGCCCTTCTTGCCGGTGGTCCTCGTGCAGAGCATTAAAGCTTGCGGATGAGAATAAAAGCGCCGCCTGGAAACATTCGGCAGATGTGTGAACTTGAAGCGGAGCAGGAACGTAACGAAAAGGACAATGACGACGCCACAAAAACTCTTTACCTTGAATACAGGTGCAGAAATACCTGCTGTGGTACTATAATGCATGCTGCGTACTTTGCATCTCCACTGACTGATTACTCCGCAGGGCTTTGGGACATGGCAAGCTCCAGCAGGTGAAGCTGGAAGAGCAGTGAGGACTGCATTGAAGTGCGGCTACAAACACCTCGACTGTGCACCATTATACTGGAACGAGAAGGAAATTGGGGAGGCACTTCAAGAGTGTTTCAGTGACAAAACCGTGTCACGGTCGGATTTGTTCATCACGACGAAGTTGTGGTCTTCGCAGCATTCCCAGGTCGAATCTGCCCTTCGAAAATCCCTCGCAGACCTCCAACTCGAGTACGTCGACCTGTATCTAATGCATTGGCCGATATCGTTGCCTCCAAACGATGTGAATGCGCCAAACTTTGGAAAAGAGGATCGGACGCAGCATGCGCAAGATTGGGACTTCACCAAGACCTGGGCAGAAATGGAGAAGCTGCTGGACACTGGCTTAGTGCGGGCCATTGGAGTCGCCAACTTCTCGACCGTTAATCTTGAGAAGCTTCTCAAGTCTGCGAAGATTGTGCCAGCTGTCAATCAGACAGAACTGCATCCATTGTTGCCTCAGAACAAGCTCAACGAGTATTGTCGGAAACACCATATACACCAAACGGCATTCGGCCCTCTCGGAGGCAAAGGGAGCACCCTACACACGAATGCAGCTGTTCATCGAGTCTCCGAGAAGAGGAAGGCCGCGCCGGCACAGGTTCTGCTGTCTTGGGGCGTAAGTCGGGGGTGGAGTGTGATTCCCAAGAGTGTCACCGAGGAACGTATTAGGACGAATCTGCAGAGACTCGAATTAGATCAGGCGGACATTGATGGGCTCAACCAGCTTGCTAAGACAGAGGGGAGAAGATTCAACAGACCAAATTGGGGTACCACGATATTCCATGACGATGATGCCTCCATAGCATAGAGGCGATAAATTAGAGCAAAGTATGTGTTGAAGAGCAGTGATAAACAGGTGCTGTTGCCTGAGGCTGTCATTGTAAGGTTATGGTTCACTTCCAAACATCCAGCCCCTTTTCTCTCCGCCTCCCCACAACCCCGCAGCAATGGTGCACGCATGTCGGGCCCAATTGTGGCTAGGAGCTCATTGCTCCGACTGTGCCCCCATTTCCGAATGCCTTCTTGAGGCTCAAACTCCTCGCCGTCCACCTTGAGAGTCGCAAGACCCCTCCATCTTTTGACGATATGTACTCCAATACGACGAAAAGAACATGGTCTCAAGCAACCAATGTCCCATCTCACCATGGTACTTCACCAAGGATCCAGCGCCCACGCGTTGCAGAGCCCATCCCGGACTTCCATCCGGCATCTCAGCCTTCCATATCGAGGAAGGTGAAAGCCTGTGCAGCATGTCGAAAACTGAAGGTTGGTGTGATACTCCCTGGTTGTAGCGAGATGGGTGCTGACAGTGCATCGAGATCAAATGTCTCATGGACGAAAGTGGACCGCCCTGTCGACGGTGTACAGAGAGGGGCCTCGCATGTGCATTGAACAAAAGTCTCCAGACTCTCATTGAAGAAAGATCACAGTAAGACAATTCTCCACTAAGATATTTTCATTTGACTTTCAAGTCTTCGTTGGACCGAGTTTTCGATTTGTGAGTCTTTCTTGTACGCTAACTTCTGCTAGATGGAAGAGCACGGTATCTGGAGACTTGGAGCACATACATTCTGCTCTTCAAGAAGTTCTGAATAGGCTCTCTCTTCCACCACTTCCTCAACTACAGACCTCCCCTGGAGACCCACGAGCCCTCTCAGTAGAAGAAGATCTTCCACCACGAGATGATCCAGGACCATCATGTGATGCCTCGCCACGAGTCTCACCCAAAGATGACGAATTACCTCATGTCCCCATCGAGTCTCTATATCAGATCACCAGACTGCGAGCTCTCCGCTCAGACGATCCGGCAGATAACTCTCGTACCACCAACGGCAATGGACAGGTCATCAATGACTTCATTTCAAATGGTCAACTCAGCGTCGAAGATGCCGAACGACTTCTTCGACTGTATCTAGATAGGTTAGATCACTTTATGTACATGATTGGAGGGAGCTGCAAAGATCTTGAGAGCCTCCGCCGACAGTCGCCGATTCTCACAGCCTGCATCTGTACTGTAGCAGCGCTACATGACCCGCACAGCAATCACCTCTACGGCCCTTGCAACCGAGAGTTCAGGCGTCTTATGGCAGCATCGATGTTCAATCGACGTATCGATCGAGAACATCTCCGGGCCATGTGCATTGGTTCTTATTGGTTGAGCGACATTTCATGGACACTGTCTGGATATGCAATTCGGCGGGCAACGGAAGTCAACCTCAATGCCAACTATCACCGCGTCATTTCTGAGAATAATGAGGAGGCTGCCGATTGTCTTAGGTTGTGGTACATTCTCTATATCTGCGACCATCATTTATCTATTCTCTATGGTCGGCCTTCAATCGTCCGAGAGGACTTCGCCATTGTGGGATGGGAAGCTTTTCTTAAGGCACCTGTATCGACAGAGTCCGACAAACGACTCATCAGCCAGGTGGCCCTTCTCGTGATCCTCAGCAATGTACGAGAATTGTTTGGCCCTGACACAGGTGAGCCTGTTCCGCGCGGCTTCGCGACTCAACTGGCAAGTTTCAGTCGCCAGATTGATCAGTGGATGGGAATGTGGAGTAGTGAATTGCAGCGTATGTATTGCCCGTCCCTACGGCTTTAGCATTTCCCAGACTGAATTCGGCTTCCAGGAGAACACCAGGTCATCGGAGAATTTCCTGCGAAAGGAGTCATCTTGCATCACCATTTCGCCAAGCTTCACCTCCATAGCCATGTCTTTCGCGGCCTCAAAGACGCACCTGTGCCACCACATTTCTGCGAGAATGCGATGGCGGCGGTTTCTGCTGCGACGTCCATCGTCGAATCTCTTCTCATGGATCCTGACCTACGTGAGGGCCTTGTTGGCATACCTCATTATCTTCACACCATGACAGCCTTCGCTTGCGTATTCCTTCTCAAGGTAGCAGCACAATATACTGGACAGTTTATCGAAGACTCGGTGGTCCTGAACCTCACTTCTAGACTCGTTCAGCTATTTCGATCAACGGCAGTTGGTAAATGGCATCTGGTTCATCTAATGGCTGATGGTCTTGAGAAGCTCGCTGCGAAGAAGATCACGAGTCCCAGTGCTTACCCGAATCTTCTTACTCCCAAAGCAAATACTCCAGGAGGAATGACTTATATCAACGGATCACCCCAGCTTCAAGTGAACGGATATGGGGTCGAGCCTTTATTCGGGCAAACCCTTGGGAACACATTTGGCGGCAACGAGATGGACCCCGCCTCCACGCCCTTTTTACATTTTGAGACTGGCCACTTCGATTTCAATTATCCTGGGTTTGGTCTTCTATGATACAAGCATCCTTCAAGTGGCTAAAGTTTTCGCACAAGACTCAATTTCATCCTTTAGGGAAATGTCCTCCGACATGCCAGGTCTCCGTGTGGGACTCGTGTCAAATCTAGCTGGCCAGCTAGCAATAATGGCTTCAATTTTTGCGTCTTGCCTCTCTTCGACGAGGTTTCGTTGTCTTTGCCTCCGACTGCTTCCAATCACTCTAGTATTTCTCGAACAGTCACAGTCTGCCCTGGCAAATTGACTGTCCTCCCTTGCGCAGCTCCAAATTTGTCCTTTGGTACATCTTTGATCGCCACCAAATTCTTCACCACGTTCTTGGGAGATGCTACCCACATTTCCAAGTCCTGTCCGACCGGGAGAATATTCCTTCGCCATTTAAAGATTCTCTCACAATACCAGAGGCAAACGAGGACGCTGCCGCTGACGGTACGCCGGGCCGAACGATGACTGTTGGAAGTCGACAAATTCGTCCATCTATCAGGCCTCTCCTGGAGAAATCATTTACCAAGGTCTCGACGATCAATTTCTCCGCGCCATAAGATGATTGTGGGATCGGGATCGTCTTCTCACCGGTGACCCGACCAGACTGAGACGGTCCATAAACAGCAAGAGAGGATGAAAAGATGACCTTGACACCACGTTGATTGTGTCTCAGGTTGTCCAGGATGAGGCGGAAGGAGTCGAGGTTCACCTTGAGCCCTAGTCCAGATATGCTTCGGCTCAGCCAGACATGATTCCATGCAGGAGATAACATGCTGCAAAGGTTGGTTGAAGAAGGGAATGACGGCCCTTGTCAACGCAAGATCTGCTTAGATGGTGGTGATTCTTTTCGCGTGTCACGACATCAGCTAGCACGAGATACGCTGTTGGCTCGGATTCGAGTAGAGCTGCTGCCAGTTCTTGTCCCAGAAATCCTCCCGCACCTGTGATAAGGATTGTGGAATCTAGTTTCTCGATTAAATCCATAGTGGTGCGTTCTTCTAGATTGCGACGGAATCTACTGCCAATTCGCGATCAATAACGCACTTCCTGCCTCCTACGACTGTATACTCTTCGGCACAGGTTGTTCATGTGTGTACGGCATGATTTCCTTGCCCATCGAACGCATCTCCGCCGGCTCACTTTCCGTTGCTCGCGGAGGAGTTGCGAGGCTAACTCTAGCGAAGCAGGGAGAAATCCGAGGGGCACAAGAGCGGAGGGACAGGCGGAGAGATGCCCGAGCTGAGCATTCCCCTTGACGGGGCAATGCGGAGTGCCGGAGAGAAGAGCGAGATGACGATATAACTCGTCCTTACTGAGATAGACGAGCCGAATGAATCGTGGTGACTCCCCACAAAGTGCGGGGTGTGAGTAGCTCTTCCCCACTTTTACACTCGCTGGCGAGCGCCGGAAACTTCCTGCTCCTGTCAAGGTTAATTCTCCGAGCCTATTCCTTGATCGAGACCGTTTGCTTTTCCGATTTATCTTCGATATTACTTCCACTAAATTTTAATCTATATCTACCTGCCAAGCCATTACAATCTTGGCCTGTGCTTTCATCTGATATACGGATGTCTGTCACAATGAGGCACAAAATGGTTAATGTCCGTAGTGCTGAGAAGACCAGGATGCGCTTCGTCAATGTTTGAGAACACAAGCATTGCCCGAAACCTTGTGAAGGGGTCACGACGAAAACTACAGGGGAGATCAGAAAGAGCACCACCGGGTCGAAATGTCAGCTGACTTGTTTAAGCGAATACGCTACACTGTGACCGATTGTGCCCTAGCGCGTCATTTAAGCGAGCCCACCCCTCTGAGTTTCGGGCTAGGAGGGGCGCCGCCTCCCTACAATTTCTTTGACTTTCATTCCCTCTACATAGGGTTAATACTATGTCACAAGACCAAAGCCATTGTTCCAAACTCCACATGCTGTCATTTTACTCTATAGACTCGAGGTCGCAATCGAGAAGATCTCGACCAGCAGGGCTTAGTGGACATATCTGAAGCTGACAACAGCTTCACTGCCACTTTTGCTCGCCTTGATAGTTCTGGCAGGAACCTCACCGCCCATTTCTTCTCTTTCAAATCGGCTGTTCTCGCGCTTGAGGTAGTATTTGATACCAATCGCCGTGAGAGCACAGATCAAGGATGCAGCGCACATCATTGAGCCGCCGCCATAGTAACGCGGTTTCTGGGTGTCCGGGAATGCGTAAGAAGTGTAGAAATGTGCGATCCCTGCTCCCATCAAATTGATGATGGCAAGAGAGGCGGCACGCTTGGACGCCGGCCGAGGAAGTGATGCGCTGAGCCAGGAAACACAAAGATTGTATGGGGAGTATGACCCGGCACACATGAGAAACATCGAGAAGTAGCGTCCACCAAGAGTTGGTACGAACATGGCCTAAAGATGGTCAGTGCGTGTCAATTCGAGTGGGTGCTCAAACGTAACCTACCATCAGATTTCCCAAGAGAGCGAACATCATAGGGACTGCAATGTGCCACCCTCGCTCTTGTTTGTGCGCAGCATGGAACGAGATCGCGAGGGACGTGATGAATGCAAGCACATACGGCGGAGCTGTAAGTAACAGCGTGATCGTGGTGTTGTATCCAAGTGTACCGACAATGCTAGGGAAAAAATTGGTGAAGGATTGTGCAGTTATCAGGGACATCTGAAGGACGATGAACATGTACAATTTGGGGTCGATCAAAGCCTGCTTCAAGCCCCACAGGATGGACTCTGGATCTTCGTCGCGAATACCGGCGTTCTCTTTGCGTATTCGCCATTCAGCGAAGAGTTGTTGCTCATAAGATATAAGCTTGCTGACTTTCTGGAGAGGATAATCTGGGAGGATGGGCATGACGAGCAGCGCAATGATGATCGTCATTGAGCCTTCGATGATGAAAAGCCATTCCTCGTCAAAGTCAGATGTACTTCGAACTATGGAGTTCGGAGAGCAACTCACCCAGGCAGGCCTCCCTAATTTGCCCTCCATTCTAGCTATGATGCCAGCAGCTATGAGTCCACCAAACGCGCTGGCAAGCATGTTGGCACCGTACAAGAAAGCAATTCTAGGTGGTAGTTCTGTTCTCTTGTACCAGCAACTCATCAAGAAGAACACTCCTGGCAAGAATGGCGCTACAAGCGATGAGCATTTACTAAAATTCCAGGCGTTGGGGACCTACCTTCAACGAGCCCGAGAATGAATCGAGAAGCGAATAATCCTGCAAAGTTTCGAGTGAAACCTTGAGACATGGAGACGATGCCCCAAGCAGATGTGATGGCACAGATATAGATCGATGGACGGACCTTGCGGATGATGAGGTTCGAAGGGACTTGCGTAAGAACATCTGCAGGCTGTCAGACATCATAACACACTTCAAAACCAGGTGGTGAGGGTATATTGAATCTTACATCCGACATAGAAAATCATGAGGCAAGTGTTGTATTGACCGTCCGAGATCCCCAGAGTCTTGGGTAAACCAGCAACCTTTGCGTTGGCGATATTGTTCCGATCAAGAATATTGAGCAGAAACAGCAGAACAACAACAGGCATCAAAGTCCAGTCCAAACGCTTTACGAGGCCTTTCTCCAAGCTCTGGATGCCTTCATCGTCAAAGTGCAGGAGCTCATCTGGGAGGGGAAGTTGGTTGGTAGGCTTGATGATAGTCTCAACTGCCTCAACATCGGGCTTCAGAGAAATGTTGTCCATAGTCAAGTCGTGTTGTTCCTTAGAGCATCAAAGGCTGGATGATGATCTACTTCCCGATATTCTGGTTGTCGGAGCATCTGATATAGCTTGAGTCAAGCCTGTGAGAAAGCGTGGGCCACGTTACCCCAGATCGGCACCCCAGAATAACGGAGGGAAGTGCGGCGGGGTAGTTCCGCGGGGAAAAGCGCTCCCTTCCAGCCGCTTGCTTGGAGCTTCCCCCACTTATGCGAGCGATAATCATCGTCCAGTGCAAGGCAAGACACCAGGGGCAAGATCATAAGTTTGCATGTTGCAGTAAACGAGAATCAAATGCCTTTCGATTTGATTAAACTTCTTTGAATGCTTTCGCGTTGACTGGGGTTAAGGGATCTCCATTGAACTCCCCATCAGGCCCCACAACTGCAAGAATGTTCTTCATAGCATTGAGCTCGAAATTGATACGCGTATTTAAAGCCCCTCCACCAATATGTGTTGTCAAAGTGACATTCTCCATCTTTGCCAGCTTCGGAGACACTTGAGGTTCATGATAATGAACGTCCAAACCAGCTGCACTGATATGACCACTTTCCAAGGCTGCGATCAGTGCATCTTCATTGACTACTTGCCCTCTAGCTGTGTTCACTACCCGTGATCCAGGCTTCATCAAACTCAGTGCTCTCGCGTCAATGAGATCCTGAGTATGCTTATTCAAGGGAGTGTGCAACGATATGCAATCTGCAACCTTCAGCAAAGCGTCCAACGATTCGTGAAATGTGACACCAAGCTCTTTCTCCTCTTCCTCGCTGGCTCTCACAATATCATAGTAGTGAATTTCCATCCCGAGTGCGACACTTGCTTTGTAGGCTAGTTTTTTGCTGATGTTACCTAGGCCGGTGATGCCTAGGATATGCCCTCTCGGATTTCCTGAGATTGTTGCGATGAGTTTGTGCGTTGCGTTGAAGATTTCTGGGTCGGCGGTCCGAGCTGCAAGTTGGGCGCGTGTGAAGTTGCGAAAGACGGAAAGAATCATATACAATGCTGTGTCGGAGACCGCTTCATCAGATGCCCCAGCTCCTATGCCGTGGATCTCGCAGTCAGTACACAATCTAGAGAGCAAAGAGCCGGGATAACGTCTTCGGAGTCTCGAGACACGCAAAACTCTACAAACAAATCACACTGAGAAAATTTGCTTTGAGTGATCGACTTACCATTGGCATACCATATCTTCCGTCTACCGAGGGCATCGACATCGGCCCAATTGAAGCCAGCTCCAGCACTGGCGAAGATCCGCATCGATGATGGAAGGAGCGAGATCAACTCATCATCCCACTGTCCCATCTCTCCTCCAGTCTGAAAGTGAGGACGAAATATGGCGGAGAAATCTCCATATCTATTGACACGTCAGCATTTTTGCTTCATTCCGAGGAGTTCTTGGGTATATAGATAAGCACCGTACTTTTTATTCTTGAGGGCCTTGATGAATGACTCTCTGTCCAAATCTTCGTTCCGGATCACGTCGAACCGAGACAGAAATTCCTCGTAGAATTTATGGTTGTATTTGATGGGCTCACCCACATGCAGCACAATTGGTTTTGTCATTGTACGAGATTTCTAGTATTGAAAGCAGAGTAAGACTCACTGCAGCTGTTCTTCAGCATTGTATGTATGTCGGCGTTCTCTCCGCGAAAGGTGGGGTGCTGAAAATTCCCCGCAGTTTGCAAGTGCATCGATCCGCACCTTTTTAAACTTGAAAGTGCTTGATCTTGTTTCAATTCAATTGAACAGGTCGTATAATAAATACTCTCTGATTGAAGCCAGGCAGTTGCCAGCGAGAAGGCCTGTAGCTGGGTCGGCCACAGCCACTCTGAAGTACTGTACCCCGCATCCCTCGAGGCATGAGGCTACTCATCCCCACACCTTCTCATCAAACATTGAAAACTATATAGCCCATGGCTTCGACACGGATCAAAATCTGTTCATTCTAGTTCCAATTTCAGTTCATGATCTTCCAGATATTCAGAGACATTGATATTAGCTTCCGTACCAGTCACCCATGGAGGACTTGAAGACTGCATCGTCCGATCACATCGAATCATATGAACTTTCTAACTCGAAGAACCCCAACAAAGATGTCGATGCAGAGTTGCAAGCATTTGCTACTGACTTTGCGCAACACGACCCTGAGTGGCACGCGTATAAGACGAAGCATCTTCTAAAAAAGATCGACTTACATCTTCTGCCATGGATCGTGTTGATGTGTAAGTGTGGTCCGCGAGTTCTGAGAAGTATATTGACATGGCAGAAGATCTCACAAATTTCCTCGACAGGACGGCGTTGGCTCAAGCACGTCTCGGCACACTGGAGAAAGACCTTGGCCTCAAGGGAACAGAATTCAACACCATCACGTCCATTCTTTTCATCGGATATATCCTACTCCAGTTGCCCTCGAATCTACTCCTTACTAAAGTCAAACCATCTCTTTATCTTTGCAGCGTGATGGCGATATGGGGTATGATCAGTGCTTTGCAAGCAACAACACATTAGTTTGTAGGAGAACTCCTCTGTCGTTTGTTCTTAGGTGCTGCAGAAGCGCCCTTCTTCTCGTCAGTTTGATGCCCAAATATTTTAAGTTCCGGCTAACCCATTCAAGAGGCTGCATCTTCCTGATGTCGAGTTGGTATAGAGCAGATGAGCTTGCTCATCGCATTGCGATTCTGTACACTGGTGTTGCGATGGCAAACATGTTGGTTCAGAGGTTCCTCCAACGACATACTCTGTGCTGACTGTATCCAGGTTCGGTGGTCTTATTGCGGCTGGTGTCCTTTCTGACTTGAACCCAGCCCACGGTATTGCGGGTTGGCGGTGGCTGTTTATCATCGAGGGTGCCTCGACCTCTGGGATTGCCATGATTGCAGTGTGAGTGATGAGTTACCTCCAAGAAGTTGAAACTGAACTGGACGCAGTTTCTTCATGCCCGATTATCCAGCTACAACCCGTTGGCTCAAAACCGAAGAACAGCACTATGCTCAATGGCGACTGGCCCAAGATGTTGCCGGCGAACAGGATGATCGAAACGCTATCACATGGAAACAAGCACTTAAGATGGCATTTTCAGACTGGCGGCTGTATCTCTTCGTAAGTCAAAGTCCACCAATAGCAAGGACATTTGCTAACTTCTCAGATGCTCATGCATCACTCAAACCTCCTGGCTCAGTCGTTCACCTATTTCTTCCCGACGATAGTTAATAGTTTGGGCTACGGAAAGATCGAGACGCTCTTTCTCACCGTGCCGGTTTGGTTTGCGACCCTTCTCGCCACACTTCTGGTTTCCTACCACAGCTCCAAAATTCGTGAACGCAGCTTTCACATTGCGACGTGTATGCTTGTTGGAGCCATTGGGAACATACTTGTCGTCACAACTCATGGCACGGGTCCACGGATGTTCGCGATGTATTTGATGCCGATCGGTATCCTTCCTCCATTCCAGATGATCCTTGCTTGGATCACCTCATCGTTTCCACGTCCACTGGGGAAGCGAGCTGTAGTTGTAGCTACTTGTGGTATGTTTGGGAATTCTGCTGGGATATATGGGAGCTACATGTATCCACCGAGTGATGGACCCCAGTATGTACCAGCTGGTATCGGATTGGCTGTTGTGTGCTGCTTTTGTGCCACAATGGCCATTGTCATCAGATTCATCTTGGGAAGGGAGAATATAAAGCTCGAGAGGCTGGAGCAGGAGCAAGGACGAAGCATCGGGTTCCGATACATTCTTTGAGTTGAATAACGTTATTTTGTCAGGGGTGCATAAGCAAGCAAGACATACACTTGTGGCTTGTCCCGAGAGACATGTGACATTGTGACACGGTAGAGCTTTCACGGTCTAATACCATGTTTCCTTTGTGCGACACTTCTGTCAATTGTCTGCTGCACGATCATGATCGACGTCGCTTGACTAGGCTAGCTGCGTAGCACCTGATGCCAAGATCCGAAGTCTTGCATGTGTCTGATCTCAGCACATCCGAATGCTCGCATTTCGAATTGTGATATGAATTAAAAGGAACCTCTTCGTATTTTACATAGCACATTGACATACTTCTCTTACTTTGTCATTGAAGCTCTTCAACATATCTTGAGCGACATCCAACCTGAAGCAAAGAGTTCTTAGACCACCTTCTTTCTGGCCCACAATGGATCACTCTCATACCGCCCTGATCATTGTAGATAACCAAATTGGTGCCCTCGACTCGCCTTTCTGGAGTCCGGCACGAAGCAACCCTGCCTACCTTTCCAACCTCACCACCCTTCTCTCTGCGTTCCGCTCAATCCCTTCTGGTGCTCAAGCTCCACACAGTAACCCACCTATCCATTCAGTGCTGAAATCCTTTAAGAATCACTCCCTTGTTTTATCTTTGTCAGCTCCGAACCAAATCACTGACCCACACGTCCCAGTCCTCCACATCTATCACGCCTCCACCAACCCCCTCTCACCACTCCATCCTTCATCCCCAGGAATTGCCTTCCATTCCAACACTCTCCCCCTCCCCAACGAAGCTGTATTTTCCAAAACCAAGAACTCGGCTTTCTGCGGCACGAGTGAATTGGAGAGGTGGCTGAGAGGGCACGAGATCTGGAAGATTTACTTCGTGGGTTTGAGTGTTGATCTTTGCCTTGGATCGACGATTAGACATGCATCTGATCTTGGGATTGCTGATCATGAAGTTGACGAGAGAGTGCTCGTGGGTAATGAAAAGGGTGAGGGAACGAGAGAGAGGGAAAATGTATCAAAAGGAGACATTGTGTTGGTCGAAGATGCGACAGCGGCGTGGGCAAAGTATAACGGAGAGTATGATGCAGAGTTGGTGCATGGAGTTCATGTGGGAAGTTTGAAGGGTGAGTTTGCGAGGGTGGTGAAAACCGAAGATGTGCTTGTTGAGATGGGGCTTACTGGGAAGTCCAACTGAGCTTGGGACTTTGCTCGATCTCGGACACTTCTAGCTACTTGAACTTGGAGCAGTTGATCAATTCTCGTAGTCCCAACTTATTAATCTAGTCAAATAAGGTACAGTCTGATCATCTAAGTTATGTTTCATATTTGAACACAGCGTTCCACTTCCCAAATGTAAGATTATCCCGCCTCATATCCACCAGTAACTTAACTTGAACTCACAGGCACAGACATCCGGATATTTCCTTAGTAACAAGGACTAACAAGTCAACTTGCTGTATCCTGCGCTCTTCAGAGGCATCTTCCGATGCCTGTACTGTACTCATCAGGGGCGTAGAGCACAATCTCATTTTCGTCACGTCCTCTTCTCCACCAACCAGGATGTGCAATCTCAAGTTTTGCAATATTTTCCTGCTCGAGCTCAGGGGTCCTATAAGTTGCTACCCCTCCTTGTGTGACTTTGAGCTTTTTGGCGCACACGAAGAACACCTCCGTACTCTTTGGTATGTTGTACCATATAATCGTAGTCCTCTTTCAAACTCATTTCCTCATTGATCGTAAGTGAGTAGGTCTAATGACCATGAAAGCGGCAGATATGAAGTTGATCTTCTGGAACTCTGGTTCGACTGCAAGGTGACTCCAGTGCACGAGAGTGGTTGGCATTGCACCACCCAGATAGAGATCCTCGGACTCCATATGCTTGAAAGTTCTCGTCATGGCGGTTTGTGTCGATGTTCGAATTTGCTGAAAGCCATTCATTGTCCACCACCAGAATGATACTAAGTCATCATCCGATTGAACGCAAACGAGCCACTGGTTGAATGAATCTTGCAATGCAATGTTTCGACTTTGGCAAAGGCTTCCGCCTTCAAGTGTACGTATTGCTGCACTCGCTTTGTAGGCAGCAATTTCTTCCTCTCGCACGACCCAAGTAACCCGTAGACCATCTAGATGTGGTTTCATGCTCTTCACATTAGCTGGTCTGCCCCTCGAGATGATATACACTGAGAACTTGTTAAGTATACTCTCATCTTCGCGCCGTGTTGCTTCTATCTCTCGCGTTGCATAACATTTCTCGACGGCTCTTTACTCTCTAATTTCGCAAAAACGTCGATTCCTCCTAAAAAGATGTTTTCCAGTCAAACAAAGCACCATTTGAGTACATTAAAGTAGTGGTCTAGCCATGCCTTGCCTACCGATGTCCGAACTAAGATAGGATTTGTAATATTAACTGTCTTTGATTGTTATAAGTAGACCGCTACAAAGAAAATCAACTTAACGACGCAACCGGCGAAGCAACACTTCTAGAATAGTTCCTCTTTTGGAAGTTCCCTAGGATGGTGGTCGTGATTCGTGAGTTGTCTGTTCAGCAGTCTCTCGGCTGGCAAGATCCGAACGATTCTTCAGCGCAGAGTTCTAGGCTTTCACAGCGAGTCCAATCGCGACTCTAATCTTTCTGTTGCATTTTGCAATGACAAACTGGGCAGAGCCTGGACCTTTTTTGAAGGGCTCGTTTTGCGCGTCTCAACTACTTGAAATCTTGATTTTAAGATTCAGATAAAAAGCTCGGAAGGCAGGCGCTGGAAGTCGGGGGTCAAATCCGAGTTTTGGCGATACTCGCTAAGAAATAGGGCGGGGCTGGCAGTTAACCATGCCGTGTTGGTTCGCGAGATGATACTGCAAATACTTCCCTGTCTTAGAGGAATGAGGGGAGAGCATAGGAAAAATCAAGGAAGAGGGTCCGCCTGTAGAATCATATCGGGACGGGAAGATTAATTGAGTGCCCACCCGACTACGACTGCCGCCGGCTAAAATTATAGATACAAAATTAGGCTCGCGGCTGAACTCTCACCGGAGCCGCCACTATTGCCGGCGTTAGTTAAACAGTTAATAGGAAAAGTGTCATATATAATAATTCAATATGGTCTGCGACCGACGAACTAGCGTTTCCGGCATATAAAGCGAAATTTCTAACTGCCTTCCAAAGCTAAGGATTTAACAGAAATGTAATATATCTGATGACTAGGGAAACCTGGGCCGAATTCCCAGATTATGGAGCGCAGAGCGCGAAGTGAGGAAGATGGCCATACAATCATACAACCATTTCGGCGGCGGCAACGGAGGGAGAATGCTTGGGCCGCGAATTTGACCTCATAAATACCTTGACCTCGCCCATTTCCCAACGTTCGCCTGCTTGCCCACCATATCCTTATTACCTACTACCTACGGCAATCCATCCGCAATGATGTTCCGCCAAACCGCTCTCCTCGCTCTTGCCCTCCTCCCCTTCTCTCTTGCCCAGGTCTCCGAGGGCTTCGAAAGCGGCTGGGACCAAACCGTATGGCCCATCTACGCGACCGATTGCAACCAGGGTGGTAAAGTCACCCTTGACAGCTCCACGGCTCACGGCGGCAAGAACTCCATAAGGGTTGATGGTGCAGGTGGCTTCTGTGGACATATTTTCTTCGGCACAACGAAGATTCCCAGCGGTGACGTTTACGTCAGGACTTACCTGTAAGTTTTTTTTGGTGCCAGAGATAGACCACTGGATGTGTCACGCAATTTTAGTGTTAAAGGGCAACGCTGACATCTATCCTCTTCCAGAAAAGCCTCCAAAGCCCTCACAGACTCCCACGTCTCCTTCATCACCATGACAGACTCCTCCCAAGGCACAAAGCACCTCCGCATTGGTGGACAAAGCAATATCCTAATGTACAACCGCGAGTCGGACGATGCCACCCTTCCCGACCTCTCTCCGCAAGGTATTGCAGCCTCCACCGCCCTTCCCACCGGCGCCTGGCAATGCTTCGAATACCACTTGGGCACCGACGGCACAATTGAGACTTGGTTGAACGGCAACGCTATTGCTGGTCTTACTAGCAAGGCGGGTGTCGCGAACAGTAACGCAGCTCAGTGGCAGAGGAGCTCCCTTAAACCTAAAATTACTGGTGTCTACTTCGGTTGGGAGTCATACGGCGGGGATACCAACACCTTCTGGTACGACGACATCGCCATTAGCTCGGCTCGTGTTGGATGCACCAGTTAATAATGTTACATCCTTGCGTCTGATTCATTCTTCGCTCGTGACCTGCTCTTGCATCAATTTCTGAGATTGTCCCAGGACTTCAGCTGGCTAGATACGGAATAAGTCATTATTCGAGGAAGAAAATACTCAGCTGTTTCCGGTGCCTACATCGTTTTCTACATGTAGTACACAAAGGAGTCAGGACCAATGATTCAAGGAATCAAGGCTTTTTGTGGTGCATTTGAATATTTCGAGGAACACGTCAAACTCTCAATCGTACTTGACTTCTTCTATTAAACCTACACAGTATTCATATACATCAAGGAACTGTTTTTCAAATTATTGATCCGTTTCAGCATCCTCGTCATGGCTCCCAAGAGTAAACAAAGCACCAGTGTAAGGAGGTCCTCGAGAATTGAATCTCAGCCGGCAGTCTCATACGCTCCAGCAACGAAGCGCAAGGTCGTCAAGAAAGCTTCAGCCGCAGAAAATAAAGCTCGATCTCAGAAGGCAGTAGCTACAAAAGCTCGAAATGTCAAAGCTGAAGCCGAGAAAGCTGTTATCAACAGAGCAGCTTATGCGAAGCAGAAGGAACGAATGGAAAAAAATTATGGCACGTTTTAATGAATCATTCGTTTGGAGGACGGTAAACGAATTTTGTTCACCCGAACGAGAACTGGTAGTTGGGCTCGCTAAGCTCTACTACTCCAAGAGGAGGACAATGGGATTGTGATGAATTCGGAGACTCGCTCGAGAGGGTGTTGCAGAAAGAAGCCTTTAGTTTGAGAGTGTAGTTTCATATAAAAGATGTAGAGGTAGTTATTTGTTTAAATTAACTTCATGATGATTCTTTTTTGAGTTTTTGAGCATTTAGGGAAGCTATCACATGCCACGGAAATGGCAGAAAGGTCCCAGGAGACCGAGAACATCGTGTGAACCGTCTTGAACTTGTTCAAAGCTAGGTGAGACAGAGTTTCTTGCTTTTAAATGTTCTGAAAGTTCTTAAGAATAAGATTTGTATTCGTCACGACTCGAAAAAGCTCGCAGGCCCTGAGGTCGAGAGCCGAGAATTTACCCCTATTCAGACCCGCTTCACAACCGAATTGCGCCACATCTCCGTTCAACCCATGCCGGACATGGAGCAAGAACCCTTTGCGAAGTCTTTTCGCTCTGGATTGGATGATAGAAGGCATGCGAGATGAAAGAGGGCAATCATTGGACGGAGTCTCCAATTTCGTGCATGCGCACGATGCCAATATTGACTTTGCGCACTGTCTTCGAAAAGCAGGATGTTCTCCGCTTCTCGAGATAAGGAGGGGGCAGTCAGCAAAACAATAAGTCTGTTGTGAGCCCCCTCAGAGTAATTCACGCTGCATAACTTGGGGGTCATCATTCGTTTATCTATCTTATTTTAATTCTTTTATATAATCATGAATCACCTTTGCGCAATATTCTTTCATTTTTGCGTTGTTGCCGGGTTATCGATCACTGAAAAGCGAGCTCGTTACCCCGCAATCGACGAAAATGTCCTCCCTCGGGCCACATGCGAGAACACGGCAACATCGAGGTCATGTTGGGGAGAATATGATATTAACACTGATTATTATGACGTTATTCCAGAAACTGGAGTCACCAGAGAAGTAACTCAGTTCTGTCATTCTCTGAGCAGCATAGATTCTAATCTGATTTGCTCGTTTTCAGTACTGGCTGGTCGCTCAGAATATCACGGCAGCTCCAGATGGATATCAGAGACAAATACTCGCATTCAACGGTACTGTACCTGGACCGACCATCGAAGCGAATTGGGGCGACAACATCATTGTTCATGTCACGAATGAGATCGCGGACAACGGGACAGCAGTTCATTGGCATGGAATTCGACAATTATTCAACAATGAATACGATGGCGTGCCAGGAGTGACTCAGTGTCCAATAGCTCCAGGTGAAAGCTTGACTTACAAATTTCGAGCACAGCAATACGGGACGACCTGGTATCACTCTCACTTCAGCGTCCAGACCGTTGATGGACTTTCCGGACCCATCATTATTCACGGACCTGCAACAGCTAACTACGATGAACATCTCGGAGCACTTTTCCTCACCGACTGGAGTCACGATACTTCGTTCGAGACGTGGAAGAATACCGAGAAGAACGGACTCTTCCCGATCATTCCCAATGGGCTGATCAATGGAACTAATACTTTTGACTGCACTGGTTCATCCGATGCTGCTTGCCTGGGAACTGGCAAGCGATTTGAATTGAGCTTCACACCTGGAAAGAAGTACCGCATCGGCTTAGTTGGAGCTCAAACCGATGGATTTCTGAGATTTGCTATCGATGGTCATAACCTCACTGTCATTGCAAATGATCTTGTTCCTGTTGTTCCGTACATTACTGACAGCGTCGTGCTGGGAGGCGGGCAGCGCTACGATATCATTGTGGAAGCAAGTCAAGCAGTGGACAACTATTGGATGCGTTCCGTCGTTGGGGGATGCAATTTAATCATCAACACCAATTGGGACAATATCCGGGGGATTGTGCGTTATGAAGGGGTGGTGGATTTCACAGCTGATCCAACGACGGCGTCAAGCATTTCAAACAACTGTTATGATGAATCTCTGGCAAGTTTAGTTCCACATTTGAATAAGACTGTGGGCTCCGCGACGTCTGAAGAGTCGTTGGACGTTACTTGGTACTACGACATTCTGGGAGGTTTGGTGTATCACTGGACGATCAACTCACAGACGTTGGAGATTGACTGGGCCGAACCTACATTGCGGTTAATCGAGAACGGGGTCGCTGTTTTCCCAACTGATTACAATGTTAAAGAGATTACGGCTGTCAATCAAGTATGCATTCTATCGCTTCCGCCACTCGAGCAGAAGAAAATGGCTAACATCGGGAAGTGGGTGTACTTCATCATTCAGGATCTCTCGCTACTCGACGCCAACCACCCCATTCATCTCCATGGCCATGACTTCTATATCTTAGCTCAAGGCTCGGGTATTTTTGTCGAAGGAGCTATACCACTTAATCTTAATAACCCACCCCGACGTGACACAGCTATCTTGCCTGGAAACGGCTTTCTAATCTTGGGTTTCTATACTGACAATCCTGGGTGCGTAAAGGTTCCTCAAGTTTATGGAAGTTAGTAACTAACCACTCATTTTATGCAGAACATGGCTCATGCATTGCCATATCCTTTGGCATGCTTCTCAAGGATTTGCTCTTCAGTTTGTGGAGAGAGAATCGGAGATCGCGGCAACTATCCATGATTCGCAAGCGCTGAACAATACTTGTGCGAGCTGGGATACTTACGTTCTCACTGAACAATATGAGCAAGATGATTCAGGAATTTAAAGGTGAAAACTGGTAGAAATTGAAGCTGTCGAAGAATTTACGTTTAAGTGAAAGCAAGACCTGATGAAACCCCGTCTGAACTTGCAACCTGCTTCAGCTCGGGGTCTGAGAACACCTCGAGAATTTAACATCTGAACTTGTTTGACAACATCAACACGTTGCACGTAGTCCAGACTCATGATCTCAGGTTTCTACTCCCTCTCTAGATCTCAGATTCTTCTTCGATAATGGCCTGGCTTGTCTCGTCTGCGCCTACGGGAAAGCCCGGAGACACTTGGTACTCTGGTGATGCTGAGAAATGAGCTTTCGCTCGAGGACTCAACGCTTCGAGTGTGGATATCAAACTTGGCGGCTCCGCTTTGGATGAGAGTCCAAGATTAGTGAGTATATCCATACACCTATCTCGCCAGGTATCTGGCATATGCGCGATGTCTGCTATCTGCCTTCCGTGTGTCTGAGGCATGGTTGACGAAGTCGTAATCGATATATTCCGTTTCTCAAAAAACTCCCGCATTGACTTCCACTCTCGGTCCCAATCGCCCTAGTTCAACTTTGACTCCCGACTCCATCGCTCCTCAGACCACCCATTCCTGAGAACCTCTCCGTGTAAGTTCACATGGCGATCCGTTACAATCACCCTTTTGAAGTTGGGAAACTTGTCATGGAATTCCACACTTCTAAGCCCGTACCTGAGCGTCAAAAGAACAATTCCTCGACCTCGGCTTGAAATCACTAGGCAGTGACAGCGGCACGTCATCTCTAATATGCCCCGTATTCCTTCCATTTCAACTTTTAACAAATCATAATCAAAGTACTTTAGATTGCTTCAAGCCTTTTGCATGGATAATGAAGTTTTCACGATGTTTTTCTAGAAATGGAAAGAACAATAGATCGTAAGTAATATATAAGAACAGCATATATTATGGTGGTCGGCGGGGAGGTCAGCGGGGAGGTCAGCGGGGAGGTCAGCTGTGCAATTGAGTTTCATCGGCCAACTTCAGCAGCCGCGCCACCGCCTCGTGCCCCTTCGCGGCTGCCTGGTGTAGTGCCGTCACTCCGTCCGCCCCGTTTTCGAGCAGTAGCCGCGCTACCGCCTCGTGCCCGTTCGCGGCTGCCTGGTATAGCGCCGTTACTCCGCCCTTATCCTTTGCGTCGACATCCGCCCCGTTTTCGAGTAGTAGCCGCGCTACCGCCTCGTGCCCCTTTACAGCTACCCGATGTAGCGCCGTTACTCCGTGCTTGTCCTTTGCGTCGACGTCCGCCCCCCTTTCGAGTAGTAGCCGCGCTACCGTTTCGTGCCCTTTTAAAGCTGCTCGATGCAGTACTGTCGATCCATTCGCTAACTTCGCCTCAATGCACGCCCCGTTCTCGAGCAGCAGCCGCGCTACCGCCTCGTGCCCCTTCGCGGCTGCTTGGTGTAATGCCGTCACTCCGTCCGCTCCGTTTTCGAGTAATAGCCGCGCTACCGCCTCGTGCCCGTTCGCGGCTGCTTGGTATAGCGCCGTTACTCTGCCCTTATCCTTTGCGTCGACATCCGCCTTGTTCTCGAGTAGCAGCCGCGCTATCGCCTCGTGCCCCTTCGCGGCTGCTTGGTGTAGTACCGTTACTCCGTCCGCTCCGTTTTCGAGTAGTAACCGCGCT
>FJOG01000068.1:119499-135267 GCA_900073065.1 Phialocephala subalpina | reverse complement strand
GTCGCGCTACCGCCTCGTGCCCGTTCGCGGCTACTTGGTGTAGTGTCGTCACTCCGTCCGCTCCGTTTTCGAGTAGTAATCGCGCTACCGCCTTATGCCCTTTCGCGGCTGCTTGGTATAGTGCCGTTATTCCGCTGTTATCTTTTGCGTCGACGTCCGCCCCGTTCTCGAGCAGCAGCCGCGTTACCGCCTCCTGTCCGTTCGCGGCTGCCTGGTGCAGCGTCGTCTGGCCTTTCGCATCTTTTACGTTCGAATTTCCCTGTCTGTTCAAGAGAACTTTTAGCACTTCTGTATACCCCTTTGAGGCGGCTTCAGACAGGGCTGTTTTTCCTTCCCTACTCATATGAACGAGTTCCGCTTCAGTTCCCAGCCGTGCCAAAATGAGCAGTGCAGCTTGTTGACTTCCCTTCTCGATAGCTCTCAACAAAAAGCCGGTCTTCCGACCTATGATTGACGATAGCTCTATAGCTAGATCCTCAATTGCCAAGATATCATCCGTATCAATTGCGCTATAGAGAGCATTTTCTACTGATCTTGTTTTGACTTTTGGAAACGTGATTCGATCTGAGATATGATCATGGCAAAGACGAAGATGAGTCTTCAAAGTGAGCTCCGCTAAGAATCCAAGGGTCGCATAGTCGCATCCTTCATGAGGACATCTAAAGGGTCGTTCATGGGCTTTGTAGTGGTTGTCTCGTGCGCTACGGGTTGCGAAGCCTTGTTGAAAAGAAGGACATTGAACCATCGGACATTTGAAAGGTAACGATCCGTAAGCTTCACGTATAAGCTTTGATGCTTGAGGATTAAGAGACGTCAAGAAAAGATCTTCAATAACGATCCTCACTTGGTGCAAGCGTTGCATTGTCATTGGTATGCTTTCTTTCTCTCTCGAGGCTGTCGAAAGCAGGATTGCTTGGCATAGTGAATATTGTTGATCTTCGCAAGGTTTATTCTCAGAAATTGAATCAACGCTCTCATATGTTCGTTGTAAAGAACTCAAGGATTTGTGTAGAGCAGCGTGGAATGGCTTTGCAAACTTTGAGGCAGGCAGAATCTCTAGAGAGACGTGTGGCATATCGTGCTCAAGCAAGACCCTGCAAGCGTTATACAACTGAGTACAATCGGAATCGTCGAGGAGCTCCCAGCAGTTGTTGAGTGATTGAACATGCTGAATCCAGTGGCACACAGCATATTGTTGGAAAGCATAACTTCCTTTCCTAGCATACTCTTGTAAATCCTGGTCAGTAATCTCATAGCTGTAGCAATCGAAAGTCAGGTAGGAAGCGCAAAGTCTTGCCATCTGGAATTCGGCATCAACTGGATTTAGGTAGGGGCCGCTATGTCTTTGTAAAAGATATCTATTAAAACGTTAGCTGCTCGCAATCGTTACGTTAGAGGTAGAATCACGAGCATGCTTACGCTTTGGCTGTCGGATGGATTAGCGCAATGGTCCCGTCCTGGCTAGCCTCTAATATTGGTCCGCAAAGTTCCTCAAATGGAGTCCGTAGTCTTTGCCCATTGAAATCCACAGTTCGGTCAGTTAGAGAAATTGAAATAGCGCCCTGTATCTCATGGGAACTCAAAGGACGCTTGGCGGTAGCAAGTATTGATAAAGTTAATGCCGCCCGTTGACGACTTTTCTCAGGACGATCCTTGCCGGAACGACCCTTGCCAATTCGAACCAAAAGGCGTCCATACCTAAGTCAGTTAGTCAACTCGTCCAGTAGTGAGTGCAGACTCCAGCTGGCTTACGCTTCATCAATTCCATTAGGTAATATGTCAGTCTTCAGCTCCTCTTCAAGGTCATCTAATGTATCTTGATCAAGCAAGTTCTCCATGATCAATCGGGCAAGCAAGAACATTCCTAGGACAATAAACGCAGTTAGAATACAGGGCTGGAAGTAGAGGCCATCGCACGCCAACGGTAAGACGGGACTAACCCTTTGGCCGTGTCAAAACGTCTTTGACAATCTCCCTCTCCTTTTCAATTTCTAAGTCGAATATTTTGCTCAATTTTGAGGCCTGCAACTCCACATAAGCTTTGATATCACTTTCAACGTACCGAGGCTCGATGTTCAAATAGAAGGCTGAACGTAGGGACGATCGTATGTCATTCTCTTTTCGGCTGGTCAAGAAGAACTTGACATTCTGTTCAACGTTGCATTCCTTCGAGACATCTGAAACGGCAGAGAAAATCTTTGATCTTTCATGTTCCTCACATTCATCTAGGCCATCAATTGCTATGAACAGAGAGTTGCGACAGATGACAAGCGCCGCAAGCATCTGCTTCAGAAGAGCTGAAGTGGTTGGACGATACTCTCCACTTCCGATGATGGTGTCGTAAAGATACTCTAGGCAACTTGGGTCCTTCTGGAGTATCTGCGATATGAGGCTTCGTGAAATTGCGTCGAAGGTCGATTGGTGGGGATCGCCGCTTCTGCAGTAGAAGTAGATAGTTTCTGACGTGGGATATGATTTGTGGATCTCATCAATCACCGAGCTAAAGAGAACTGTCTTGCCTAGAAGAACTTTGAATAAGTAAACTAAACATGATGCGACAGCTACAGCTCATACCTGCGCCTGGAATACCACTAAGCCAAAATACAAGACTGCTACCCTCGCTTCGACGAAACCAATCTTTTACAACAGGGAGCTTGAAAATCCAACTTCCGCTTTCAGGCAATTCGAGTCGTTTTTCTTGCAGCGCCTTCTGCCGATCCTCATGGCTTTTGTCGGCAGACAGCCATTCGGCAATAGCAAGCATGCGTGCTTTTCTATCCCTCTCCATTCGCTCCTCGTGATCCTTTGCCCAAAGAATTCGTGCTTCTTGAGCTTCCTGGAAGTGGGCGATACTAGCTGCTTCTATAAGCAAGTCTCTCGACCTCTCCAACTTCTTTAAAATGTCATCAAACATGTCTTCCAGTGTGTGATAAGCGAGTTTGAATGTTAGTCTCCAAGCTAGGAGCTTTTGTCAGCGCAAATCAACTGCAAGGGGCAATAGAGCTTACTCCCGTGACTGAAAAAGACAACTGAACGCTTATGGAAATCCAAAATATCTTCGTAGATATTGGCTAAAACTTGTTGAACGTGAGGCTTGTAATAGAACATCTTGTCTACAGCAGAAAGCACTGGCAACGACGCTCCTATTCTTTTGTAGGCATCCAGAAGAGCATCAAAGGCATTGGTGATTTTAGAAGCAATCTAATATATGAGTTCGTATTGTATAAATGGTAGGGAATTGCGAACGAAGGAGGGAGGGGATGGTGGGGGGAGGACAGACGACGTACTTGAAGACAAAATTTGATCGGACCCTACAAATACTATCAGCGGGGAACGTCACTGGAGAGACACTTGATTGCAACTGACCCAGATAAGGCCTAATACATCTGGTTTGACTTGCACGAAGACTTCGACAATATCGGCATACTGCTCAAGCGCATGTAGAAAGTGTTTGAGTTTGTTCAGATTGCGAATGCCACGGCGTTGAGCCTGGGTTTTTTGCATCTCCTCAATCGCACCCTTCAAATCATCCACTGTTGTAAACTGGAACTCATTGCGTTGGTCGGGGGTCAAACGTCGCCGAAAACTTTCATACACACGACTGAAAGACGAGTTCGCCATGACGTCAAGAGAATGAACTTGCGATATGTGTGAAGAAGCGGCTGCGAGAACTAGTGCCCGAGAGGAAGTCAAACTGGTTCAGATCACTTAATGCTTTGAAGATTTCAAGGAAAGAGGTGAAAAAAAGATTGCAGGATCAAAAGGAAAATCTGCCACTTTCTTAAGCCTGAGGCTGAGCACTGACGGGCGCATCGCAAGGCTGAGCACTAACGGGCGCATCGCAAGGCAGAACACCGTTGGAAGGAAGAGCCATGCAGCTTGCTTACCATAAAAATCACCTTGCAGCTAAAGGCGGCGCTCCAGGATCTTGATGAATCACTTGTCTGATTTCTCGCAGAGATCACTTCTACGAAACTAACGATGTTCTCTCACAAGAGGTCTCACGATGAGGGCGCAGAAAGCGACACTGACGTCGGGTTTCCAGCGCCGAAGCGAAGAACAACTTGCGCTGTTGAGGGAGCCTATTCAGCCCATCCAGTCGAGTCAAACCAAGATAACAGTCTACATGCCCAAGAAGACTTTCCAACTGCTCCGAGCCCTAGAGTATCGATATTTTCCTCGTCTAGGGCCCAGATAATCAATACCACTACAAGGCCGGGCTCTTCACCAGCGACTGCCACAGCACATGTTGTCGAGACGGGCGATAAGCACCAGGAGATGTGCTTGGGGATGGTGAGCCCTCACTCCCTCCTGAATAGCAGACAGTACTGATGTTGTTTAGCTCGCTGAATCTCGTGTGGAATTCTTGAAGCCGTCGACAATAGCAAAACACTACAGAGGATCTGCGAAGAGGACGGCCGAATTACACTTTCGAATCAGAGCCGATGCAATCACCATACTTAATGAGGCTAAGGAGGAAGTCGGTGTCCTAGACTCGAAAACGGCCCAGGTGTTGAAGTTGTTACGGCAAACATACAAACCTCTTCGGCTGGAACTCTTCATGGATCAGGACGACTGGAAGGACTACAGCACAAAATGTCGCGACTACACACTCAAAATTATGGTCTATGCGAACAAAGATAATGTGGAAGATATTGGCGCTATACTTTCAGATCATCGCCTCTTCCTACAAGAACCTACACACTTCCCGTCGCCTCACAAGTATTGCAATCCCCATGTCCTTTCATGGACGGACAAGACAGAGACAAACCGATATTTGAGCACGCCGATGGGAAGCGTTCAGATTGCAGAGGAAGTTGAAAGTATTTTGAGCAGTTTCAGTTCAACAGATCTGATGACATCATTACAACAAGACGGCAGAATACGAACGAAGCTTCAAGCGTATGGGTACTCCTTCTCTTCCTGACCTTCACTGTATACGCACAAAGGTTGACAACATATTTTCCACAGTCACCAGCTAGCCGCTTTACAGTTTATGGTTGCCCGGGAAAAAGAAATAGTCGAAGAGAACTATTTGTCGCTGTGGCAGCCCAAAAGTTCTTTTGGGGAACCATGGTATGTTTTCTTGCAATCATTCAGTCTCTCAACACCTAACAATAAATCAGTTTTATCCATGAAATAACTCAAGCAGCGCAGCTGACTAGGCCTTGTGAATGTCGTGGTGGCATCTTGGCTGATGAGATGGGAATGGGCAAATCACTAACTTTACTTGCTCTCACGTTGCATACCCTTGGCAGAAGATATCAAGATCAACACCGTAACATGCCAGGGGATCCCTGGAATCAGGAGAGACATTACCGGTCCAGAGCAACGCTCATCGTTGCACCTAAGTCAAGTATTATCCCTCTCAGGGTTACGCCCCTCTTACTAACATCGGCATTAAAGCTCTTTGCAACTGGGGCTTGCAAATTAAGGAGTGAAGTTCTGCTATCGTTCAGTCATTTCAGTGCTAATAAGGTCTCCAGGCATTTGTATCCTGATACGCTGAGAGTATATTTGTATCATGGATCTAGCACGAACGTTGGCCATGAAGACCTCTTGGACAAAGACATCGTGCTCACAACGTATGAGACAGTTCGCTCCGATATGAACAACTCTGAAACGCTTAGAAAAGTCTCTTGGCTCCGAGTCGTGTTAGACGAAGGTAAGAACGTCCTAGAAGTTTGATATGTCAGCTAATATCCGCTAACTTGGTTTCTGGAACAGCGCACCACATACGGAATCGCTCAACCAACTGCTTCCAAGCGATCGTGGATCTCAACGCTGAAAGGCGATGGTGTTTGACTGGAACTCCAATCCAAAATAGACTAGATGATCTGTTCTCGTTGCTGCAGTTCTTGCGATTCCATCCTCTTGAAAACCAGTCTAACGCGCGGAAATATATCCTTGAGCCACTTGGGAGACAAGACGAGAAAGGATTGCGGAATCTCCGGTTGACAATGAGAGTCATTAGCCTGAGAAGAGGAAAGCAACAGACCTGCAATCGGCGCAGAAATGAGTATAGGATACCTGTCAGTCTAAGCGTGGATGAGCGCCAACGCTACAATTCGACCCTCATTAAAGCACAGCGTCTGGCACGCATCGGTGCCAGAAGCTGTGGCCTCATTATGCTTCAATCTATTTCAGCACTCCGACAGCTATGCAGCCACGGATCTCTTGCGCAGTTCCTATGTTCAGATTTGTACCTTAACGACAACAACAATGATCACAAACCACCACCCCGAGCCACATTTGAGAATTGCGATAACTGCCACGAAAAATTCTCGCCTCCGGACAAGATTGCAGGAGTATTTAAAGGCAGTTGTGGTCATGAAATTTGCTCAGAATGTGTGGGCGAACAAAGGAACAGTCAATGTCTAGACTCAATTGCCACGCCCTCTCAGTGCTACATCTGTCAGGAACCTATCGTGGCGAGTGATCTCATCGACACAGTATCTTCGGACAACGACGTTGACATGGACCGAGATGATGCCTTACCACCAGGAAATATGCTGTCGTCAAAAGTCGAGCAAGTGCTTTCAAACCTTACCGAGCTCCAGGAAAGGTCCGATGCAGAGAGTTGCAACGAGCCAACCAAGAGGTATGATCTCCCATTCCATGCAGTGTTGATTGTTGCGAGGTTAATAGTGACCAGTCTTGTGTTTTCCCATTGGATTAAAACACTGGACACTCTAGGTCAAGCTCTGTCAAATCGTGGAATGGCGTTTGTACGGATTGATGGAAGTCTAAGCCTTGAGCAGAGAAGCTCAGTCATCCACAGCTTTCAGAGCATGCCAAGCATCAGAATAATGCTGCTCTCTTATGGAAGTGGGTCTGTGGGGTAAGTATATTCCACTGCTCATCCTTTCATGCACAAGCCGATTATCGATAGGTTGAATCTTGCCGCGGCAACCCATGTTCATCTCATGGAGCCCCACTGGAACCCAATGGTCGAAGCCCAAGCTGCTGCACGAGTGGACAGGCTGGATCAGAGAAAGGATATCCATATATATCGTTATATCGTCAAAGACTCAATTGAAGAGGTTTGATATCTGCGCTATATTGATACGCGGCCCTGTCTAACAGACTCTACAGAGGATCCAAAAGATTCAAAGGAGCAAAATTCAGCTGGCCAAGCTCTCTAATTGTCAGACGCCAGCGACTGAAAATTCTTCCGATGCTGAAAATATAAAGGTATGGAAGCGTAATAGCATCAAGATGGAGCAAGACTGGCTCACACAAGTATAGGGCCTGGATATCCTTCTGCAGTGATCTCATTCTCTTTGGCAGAACGTAGCTATCAGGTCCAACATACTACTCAGCCATATGAAGGAGAAGCAACAGCAAGCTCTCAGCCCGCGCAAAGTTAGAGAGTGTTTTGGCGCTGGACGAGGTGGCGGGGAGATCGATAGTCAATAACTCTGGTTCCGGCACGAACCCAGCAGCAGGATAATTGTCTCTCTGCTCGCCAAAATAAAACAGTAGCCGGTGAGGCAAGCCAACATCACGTCGCTTTTTGTTTTGGAAACATCAAACCAAATGCTAGAATACCTACTCTGCCACCTCTTCAAAGCAACTACCTGCATTTCTTAGCACTTTCTATTTCGAGCCTGTCCAATATGCATGAGTATTGGTACGCCTCGTTTTCTTGGAGAGGATGGACAGTTGTCAAAAATCCTGCAGGCACTTCTGGCTCTCATTAACAACACTTTACCTTTCCATACAATCTCCCCTACCATCCGATCCATACACTAAAGTGCCCACCTCCACGCCAGCCTGGAGTGTCACTAGAGGACCAACTCAGTCAAGAGGATCATCCTTATACCAGCCAAAGCGTGGCAGACGAACACGAACACGAGCACGGGCTGGTTCGCCCTACACTAGATACCGATTCTTTTGATAAGGGGGAGAGGCAGCAGCAGGAGGTAGAGCAGGAGGACGACGAAGCCAATGATGAGGATGACGAACAGCAGCAGCAGGAGGAGGTGAATGGCGTGGCAGCGGTGGTGACGGCCGAAAGGGTTAGTAATGCCCATCTATCCGGCAAGGAGGATGGAAGCCCAAGGCCGGCCGATCGACAGCGGCTCCTCTCCCACGATCCATCTCCAGAGCCAAGTCATAACAAGGCGGGGAGCGACAGCGATGGTGACAGCGACGACGAGCTTGACAACAAAGCCGACTAGGACTCGGATGATGGGAAACCACGTCCTGCTAAGCGGAAGCGGCGGTCCTCTTGCGATGGCCCAATGCACAAGAAGCGCAAGCATCATCTTCAGCAAAGGTCTACCCGCCGACCCAAACCACGCTCCAAGTCCTATCGGCACTCTCCGAAGTCACACTCCGTCCTTGATCAGGGTTCGAGAGTCGCCGTGGGATCCAGTGCCGAGGGTCGATTGCCTTCGCCGGCCATTTCTACACCACAAGCCATGGACACAGAGATGTCATCTGACTGCAGCGACCTTAGCAGATCGTCCAGAGACATCTTACCGATGCTGGTTGAGGTTACCCATCTTCTCGATCGTCAGTCAAGGCGAGGAAGGCTGGGGCGCGAGATGTTGGCGATTGCATGACCCACAGCCCTCAGAGAGGAGGAAGGAGAAGGCCAGGGGGCGGGGCTGCTTCATGCGCTCTCCCGTATCCATTTCTGGTGCGCTGGGGGCTTGCATTGATGGAATGGCAGTTGTGAGCGGCAAATGGGACACGGGGCGAGATTGGAGGACGAGGTCAATCTTCGTGCAGCATTTGCTTGCCAGCGGGGCTATATAACCTCTCTGTACTTCCTGCTCTGAAGACTTCAGCTCAAGAAATCAGCATTTTTGCCGCGTTCCCAAGACCTTCTCCTCTGCCCACACCCAATTCTTTCTCAACGGCTACTGTTAACTTGGATCGTGTCCAATTTTGGGCGCCCCCTTCAAATCCATTCCTCCACAAGCAGCGCACTGCTTCATCACACGGCACGAGCAAGTCTCTCTGCACAACCAGTTCTCGAAATCGGCCAGCACCGCTACACAACCAAGCAGCTCAAATATTCAAACGCAACGGCCAGTCCACGTCTGCAGTTGCAATGGCTCGGCCCCAAGCAGACGATTCTGCAGCCGGAGCTCAAGGTAAGATTAGAGAGAGTGCTAGAAATGAGCCTGGCTAATCCGTTGCGTACATCACAGGCCGCAATAACTACCCCACCAACCGCGACGACGAAACAGACGACGACGACTTCCCATCAATCGAAGAGCTCCCAAGTCAGATTTCGCGCGAGGGGATCTCGACAGGAGGATGTCGGAATCCTGAAGATACCCTCCAGCATCTGGAAGAGCCTGCTCTCGACACAAGTGGAAGCCGTCTCAGTCTAACACAGTCAAGATTGGATGATGGTATAAACGGTAGCCAAGGCACTCGAGGTATGCGCAACCGCTCTCCAATCGCTTTGCAAGCATTTTCCTGACAATACGCAGACAAACCGGTGATTCTCGAAGACGACGAGTCAGATACTCCCACTCACAACCCTGAAGCCACTACCGAGCCGAGCAAGCCAACTGATCCGTCTAGCCACGGACTATGGTGTGATATCGAAGACGGGGGCTATGTTGACGACGACCTCTGTCCAATTCCTCCGCTCGAGCAGGAAGGTCTAGCTTCTACGCCCACGCCCGCCCAAGGCCAGCCTCACTCTCTCCACCACTCCCCTAGACCATCACAAGACCAGATCAACCAACATGGTAATGATGGAACTATACGACGCACATCAGAGGAGCCAGGCCCCCACTCTCTATCTACACCGTTGGATCAGAATGGTAGAGGAGGCAGTGAGGAGAAAACCATCTCGGAACTTGAGAAGGACTTGCTCCTGGCTTTTGAGGAGCAAGAGAAACCGTCGTTGGCTCCTGCTCCCAGCTCTCCACGTCGTCACCGTCCCTCTGCTAAGCCACTGCACCCTCAATTTGATCGGGAACATGATCAGAGCGGAACCGGTTACGGCAGATTAGAGGAGCTCAAACGTGGCACTCCACTTCGCAGTCAGGACCAGGGGGAGGAGCCACAAGAGCAACAGCAGCGACAGGAGGTAGTAATAGAAGCGATAAGGGAGGAGGAAGATGACGGCGATAATGCGGAGCGAGAGCCGCAGGGAGAAAAGCGGGGACGCCAAGACAGTAACGAAGAGATCAGCCGCGACAACCACCACCCCAAAGGCGGCAATTGCAGTCACAACACAAGCGACGGGGATGACGAGGATCCACGACCTGCAAAACGGCGGAAGCTTCCCCCCACACCTACCGACAACGCTCTGACACCACCCGACGAGCCAACACCTGTAGACAACGACCACCACCATACTCCACGAACCTCTCGAAGTCCCTCCGTTATGGTAGAGTTAGCACCAGTTGCAGAGTACCGGGAATGGCCCTTTCAAGGTTTCCTGAAACGCATCACGATTAGCAATCAGACGACATATAATCTCGAATTTGCGTTGCCACGTATCCCCGAGCAGTTGAACCTCTCACTTAACTCGGAGATTTTAGGTGCTAGCTCTGGGGAGTCGCCAACAAAGGCTGCAGCCTCTCACCGGGCCGTCACGTCTCGCAAGCCGGGCAAGGAGCTGACAAAGGAGCAAGAGAGTCTGTTGGCTAAGATGGTCCACGAAGACAAGACTTGGACAGAGATAGGGCGGCATTTCCCAGGCCACACGCTGCAGTCACTGAAGGAGAACTTCTTCACGAAGCAAGGGGGAAGGCCTCGAAAGCGGGGTCGAAAGCCTGGTGTGAGGAGTAGGGGTGCGTAAATGGCAATGGAACAAGCTTCACATAACCGTAAGCACTACTTCTCGAAGCGTTTCCAAATTCAATAAGCATTTTGACATACGCTTTCTTGTTTGCTGTGATAGTGAGTTATCACAAGTTGCGATTTTAGATGTCCCATATCCACCGTCTCCTAATATAAGTGTGTTTCTAGACCCATTTCTAAGCACAAGTGATGCCGGCGATCAACTCAGTTTTGATTAGGATTCCCTGTATCCAAAGAAACTAGTAAATGTGGCACAACATGCATATTTTATGCTCTTGTCCTTATATTGAAGTTCCTAATTGTCGTGCATGTAATTCCGATATGCGTGTATTCTTTTCTGTATAGCCACAAGAGGAACTCCCCCCTGCCATGCAGATTCTCCGTACTGTTGAAGATCACATATTTCTCCGCCCTCACGTGGATATATCATATGACTAGATTAAGTGAATTTGGTCTATTTACATCTTCGTTCTATTCGATGATACCCCAACATTTCAAGACAACTTATCGCCTTTTGGCCATTCCCGTATATTTCTTATCCTCTCGGCCCCGAGCCTCCGGAAAGAAGTCCGCTTTGTATTTTATCTCGAAGCAATTGCCCAAGTTTGCGGAGAACTAGTGCCCACTAGCCTTGAATATAGCCTCTCCTGATGATTATGAGCTCGAGTTTACTATCGCCGAACGTAGTGTCGAGAAGTGCGGAATCCTGGTTAACCCAATAATATCTAAAACAGGCGCAACTAAACTCGAAAATTTCCTTTTCATTAAATTTGAGTTGCTTATTTAAGTCGAAATACTTAGTCAAACCCCTAACCTTGTCTCTTGCTTTCTCCCTAAAGTCATGTACTTTCGCTGTAGCAATGTCGCTTTTCCCCCGCGTCGGGCTAGGAATATTATTTTGCTGGACGACTTCGACGAAACTAACTTGGAGTCAGGGCTAATATATTCTAGTATCTTGGCAGCTCACTAGATGAGATCTCTAGACTTTTCCCTATGACTATATCAATTATAAGTTTTCGAAATATCTCTTAACTTATTACCTCCATTTCCATATGCTCTTCTCTTCTAGGAAGTACAGCTCAGAAAGAACATCGCGGAGTAGCCATTTAGGCCACTAATCATTTGGGTAAAGAGTTCTAGCGATCCCGCTTTCTGTTCTAGTTAAAAAGGGGGTACCAAGCATTCTTGACTTCTTAATCATAAGGTCCTCAAACATAGCAAAGTGCCAAGAGATATGATGCCCAGCGCGGATAGGAAGATATCCCCTGGGTACTTGGTCCGATAGGATCTTTACAAATGGCATGGTGCTCGTGCTTCTTAATGTCGTGGTTAGGTGCAACGACGTGGGTGATAGTCGCGGTATTAGATCCGAGGGCATAAACCTTCAAGTAGGCGGACTAATGCGATCTTTTGAAATGATATCGTGGTTCTGATTCTAAAAGTTAAACGTGTTAAGGTAGGAGCTTATATGCTTTCCCAAGTTGTCTACGAACAGGCTACTTGCTGTGGCTGGGCTTCCGTTTCTAGTTCCCGCTTGCTCGCTTTTTGTCTTCTTATATCGTATACCTCCTGTATCCCGAAGCACTTACTACTTCAGTAAGACATGCGTACAGTGAACGCGGGATATAGTCACCCTCTTTCTAGTCACGCGTCATAGCATATGATGCAAGTCCCTGCGCTAACGTTGCCTCGGATTCCAAGTTTATAATCTAAGAGTAGTCTAACTTAAAGCCAATCGCATAATATATTTACAAGTGCTAAATTGAATAACTACCACATTATATATTACTTCTACTTCTAGTATAATTAGCGTCGCGTAGATAAACTAGCCACCCTTAACGTGGGAATAATCTATTATATTATAGGTAATATCGCTTTAATTGAATACTAATTATGCCCAGGGAAATTTCCAAACTCCACTAGACTTATGAACTGCAACGGCTACTAAGCGAATCTTAGAGGTGCCATATAAAGGCATTTTCTATGTTTGAGTTTTAGTTAATAATTCTTCCATTTTCTTTCTTTTTCGATAATACGATCTTGATTCTAGTGGTAAAAAGCACGCAAAATCGTTAAATAATCGTCATTATTTAGCTTAATATCTAGCTCAATATTTAGCTCGATATCTAGCAGAATCCTCTTAAGCCAACGAAAATATTCAGCCCGTGTACACTCGTTGCATTTTCCTTGCTAACGCATAGGGTTTCTATAGCACGTATAAAGGCCGCTACTCGAAGGTTCGATTACCTTAATTTCATTCTGCATATATCCTTTAATTTTGCCTCTCTTTGTCCGCTCGAGTTTTATGCGAGCCATCGCAATACGAACATCTTTAAACTCGATCCCGTCTTCGTCTCTACTAGGCTCGATCATAGTCCCATGTTTACCAAAATCCATCGCTATCCGTATTCCGTGCTTCCGCGGTTGTGATTATTCTCTTATCGCGTCTATAGACTTTCGTTTTCGTGGCTAATCGTGCGGAACTTAAAGATTCGCTAAAGACTATCGCTCGTCGTTTTTTGCCAAATCTTTTTGTTTTAGTCTTTTTTCTACTAATAGTAGTTTTGGCGGGGTTTGCAAATAGCTCGCCATAATACAATAGTTTGGGACTTTTGCAATACGAGAAATTAGATATATCTCGCGCCAAGTGGAAATGTTACGTGTTATTAAAGATAGAAATCTACTTAGAACAAATTTACACGTAACGTTGGTCTCTCGTTAAAGCTTTTGGCGCTCTTTGGAACTTTCGCTGCGAATCAAGGCCTAGTAACGAAGTAAAAGTGCAAAGCCAAACTTGAACCTTTATAACTTTGTCCCTAACACGGCTCGAGTCGGCGTAGTTTAGTTTGGGATGGCACCATGGAAAAAGAGCTTACTAATTTTAACTACTTTGAGTCTTAAAATAAAAACGATCCCGAAGATATTATAGAAAAAAGAGATAATAATTAGCGAAAAACTAATTAGCGTTAAATAAAATCCCAGTAAAAACTATTCTAATACTTTTTAAAATTATTATAATACTTTGAGAGATAATAAAGATTCCTTGTGAAATAAGGGAAATCTCTTTGTAAATTATACGCAAAAGTTGCTCAAAGATAAAGCCAAGAAATATAAAGGTTCTTAAATTAAAAAGAGTATTATAACCTATTAAAAGGAAGTAACATTGGTTTCGTGATTAGTTATAATATATTGCGCTACTTAAAATGCCTTTAAGTAATAATAAAAGGTTAATCGAAATTATAATTCTTATTAAAAATAAATTAAAAAGCTTTTTTAATTCCGTGTTTTATTCTAATCCAGCAAATTAAATATAAACTTGCGTTTTAATAGCCAAGTAATAATAGAAAATAATACATGTATTTTGATTCCTTAGGGTGATAAGTAAAATCTATAAGGGTAAACTTATAATAATCAAAAGATTGAATATCGCGTGGCTTCGAAATGGATATTACTTTTAAAAGATTTATAAAAGTATATATAAAGAGAAAAATTATATTTTCTTTAACCCATATTTAACAAAGATTAATTTTGGCTATTATTAAAATTCCTTGATAATTATTTATATTAAATACTCGAGAAAATAAGATTTATAACTTTTATATTTATAAATATAATATATATTATTATTTGCAAACTTTTCTTGCTTATTATAATTATAGCAATAATATTTCACTATTTCCTTTGTATTATTAAATATATTCTCCTTTTCGTTTCTTTTGGTTTTCCCTTCTCCGAGATTTATAAATGGCTAAAAATAATTAAGCGTAATAATCTTATTAGTAATTTTATAATAAAAGTTAAAAATATTTCATAATAATATCGATTTTATATATTATTAAGATTCTTTAATACGTTATTAATATTAAAGCCTTTTGATAAAAATATAATTAAAATAATATATAATAAAAGATTATTATAAACCAAGTAATAAATAAAAAAATAAGAATAGAATAATTATTCTTAAAAACCAAAAAATTAGAATTAATATAATATAAAGATAATCTTTTGTAGTTTGAGATTCTCTTATATAAAATATATAAGAAATACCAAAGTTAATTCGGGGTTAGGGTAGAGTTAATATACCTCGTATAAATCCAAACTAATACTAATTTGTGACTAGTAATTCTAAGGGGTACCAAAAGTAATAATACTTCGGTTAATATAATTACTATATTAAGCGTCTAAAATTATTATACTTTATCGCCTCGCCGATATTTAGGAGACCAAGGAGTTATACTACGTTATAAGTAAAAACGTATTTTTAATATTTTATAAGATCTAATTATATAATTATAATGAATATTATCTTTTTATTAAAATACCCGGGTATAACCAAAAAATCATATTTTGCAATAATCGAACGAATTAACAAAAGAATATTAATATTTGTATATATAATTAAAATTAATTTTATAGCTTTAAATCTTCCCTTATTAATATATAATCTATCGAATTAATAGACTTAAAGCTAAAATCGTTTAAACCGATTAATTTATTTGCCTTTTCTTTGCTTATAATTAATAGATAGGCCGCGGAGACTTCCGCCTTATTATAAAACTCGAATTCAAGCCGATTTTTAAACTCGAAATTATATAATATCAAAGAAACCCAAAAGATATTAAAGATAAAGGAAATAAAAATTTCCGCTTGGATATATTAATAACTTTTTATAGAAAGCAATTATAATATATATTAGTAAGAATATAATAATACTTGATTATATTAAAACCAATATAAAACCGGGTATTAAAATTATATTATAATAAAGAATATAATATACAAAAATAAATTCGTGGCATTTAATAATTTTATTATAAATATGGCGAAATAAAAAGTAAACCAAAAATTTATAAATAGTAATAATTATAATTATTATAAATATACGATTTAATTTGTTATAAACGCTTTACAAAATAAAAATAAAAGTTATATAATCAAAAGTTAACGCAATAATATAAACAAAAGAAAAGATTCAAAGAAAATATTTTT
>FJOG01000068.1:15528-119181 GCA_900073065.1 Phialocephala subalpina | reverse complement strand
AAAAAAAACTTTTTAACCAAAATATAACCTCGAAAAACTATAATTTATTTTTATCGTTAATAATTATAGATTTTTATATAGAAACACGGATTTTAATAATTAAACTTTATAAAGAAAATAAGCTTTATAAACCGTATAATATTATTTGCTTAATTTTCTTTGGGTTCTTTTGATTAAGAATAATAAATATAACCTCGGTAATAAAAAATATTATAATTATAAATAATTAAATAAAGAAATATTTCCTAGACTTTTTTGGTAATATATATTATTAGATAATAATATCCGTGGTATAAACGATTAAAATAAGAAATACGAAGTAATATATTGCGATAATATTTACAAAGGTTTATATAATAAGAAGGTATTAATCGGGCGAGAAAAAAGGCAAACGCTATTTGCTTTATTCTAAATAATAAGCAATGAGAAATAAAAAGGATATACGCAAATTATTTTATTTTATAATTTCTTCTTATATATTAAAATAGATCCCTTATATTCGAGTAGAAATAATATTATAATTTAAAATTTATAAATATATAGTTAATTGATTAAAAGTATAATTCCCTAGTATTAATATCCCAAAAAAAAAAGAGAATAATTTATATAGGAATTTAATGGTTTCGAATTTTTATACGAATAATATTTATATAATAACGAATTGGTATTATTAATTCAAGTATTAATAGTTTAAATAAAAACTCGAGCGAGATTATAATATAATGAAATAAAAATAAAAGGTTATTAAAAGCGCCAAGGTAATCGTAATATTAACAAGGGATAAAATGATAATCCCGAGTATATTTCTCTCGCTTACTTTTAGAAAATTAAAAATATTATATTCTTAATTTTATAATTTAAGATTAGTATTATATTATCGCATAATAAAGCGATATTTAAATTATTATATTTTCGTATTTAATAAATTAACCCAAGATAATTATTATCTAATTAATTATTTAAAAACTTTAGAATTATAATCCGAATAAAATAATAAAAAACCTTTTGTAAAAACTAAAAACAAATATCTAAATATGCTTTTAAGAGATAATATTTACGTTTTTATAAATTCGTAACCGGGATTAAAGAATCGTTTAATTCGCTATTAAAACCTTCCAAAGTTATTATATCCAAGATTATTCGCAATCAAAAATAATTAAAAAGTAGAAAAAACCATTAAATAAAGCTTTAAACGCAATTCTAAATATTAAAACCATTTGCTTACTAATAAAAATACAAGAGAAATATAACGAGTACTAATAATACTTATTTAAATTCTAAATTTAAACTAAAATTCGATTTAATCTCGAAATAAATTTTATTAAACCAATTAATACCTTCTTTTATATGGTATATATAAGTATTATTAGTCTTAAAACTTAACGTTAATAAGATATTATTATTTAAAGATTCTTCGTAATTTTTTTTCATAATCTCGTTAATTCCTTTGGCAAAATATAATTTATATCGATATTCGAAAATAAGTTTATTCTTATTCTATTCTCTTTATCTTTAATTACAAATACAATTGAAAAAATACAAAGAAATTTAAAGTAATAAACTGCCTGCGAATCGCGATACGCCTAATTATTAAAATCGTTAGGCAATAGAACTTTATTTCTTTTATCGCAAAGTATAATAAACAAGATATAAATAAGTCCCTTCTTATTATAACCAAAACACGTACTTAATATCTCAAGTAGAAAACCGGATTGCCCTTTGGCGGTATTTCATATAAGAAAGCCATTAAGTATCTCGTAATTAAAAGTTTTTGCAAAGAATTAAAAGCGATTAATATTAATATTCTTAGGACGAAAATTCGAGAAAAAATAATCAAACCCTTTAAATAGAATATTTCAGTTTTCAAATTCAATATAATTTCTAGTATATTATATACGGTTCGAATAAACTCAGCGATTAAATAATTATTATTTACCGTATTATCACCTCTTTATAACGTCTCGCAAACTAGGTATTCATACGGTAAATATCGCAATTAATATTTATTAGGGGTAATTAATAATAAATAAAAGATAATAAAGTATCGATAAATCTTTTCTATCAAATTATAATCCAAGTAAATATAAACACGTAAACGTTTAATAAATTATCGATACTTTATTTAATATTATTTTACGTTTATTAGAAGTATAATTAATTAATTCATTAATAGGCAAAGGTTAATCCAACGTATTAAAACCCTCTCATAATTACTTCGTATTAATATAACTCGAGCTCACCGGGGCGGATACCTCTCTTAGTTTAATGGAAAGGACTTTTGTATAAGTGATTTCAAATTAAAGCCCAAAGAGTAAGCAAAGTCTTATAAGTATTACAAAGTACAAATCTAATAGATTAAAATTCAAGAAATATTTAGAGATTAATCGAATACGTTTCGATATAAACTCCTTGGAGTAATACTATTAATATTCCTCCTCCGAACCAAATTATTCCCTTTAATATCTAGAATAATACTATTAATATTCCTCTTCCGAACCAAATTATTCCCTTTAATATCTAGAATAACGCTATTAATATTCCTTTTCCGAACCAAATTATTCCCTTTGATATCTAGAATAACGCTATTAATATTCCTCCTTCGAACCAAACTATTCCCTTTAATATTTAGAATAATATTATTAATATTCCTTTATTGAATTAAATTATTCCTTTTTATATCTAGAATAACGCTATTAATATTCCCCTTTAAAATCATATTTTATTACTTGGTAATTTAAGTAATACTATAAATATTCCTATATAACCTAGTATATATTATTCTTAGTAAACTCTTGTTACTATTAAACTTTAAATATAAAGTAAGAAACTTTTAATTATATTAACGCGTCCTTGGTAAATTATATATATAACCCGACTTTTAGTACTTAGTTTAATATAATAAGACTTCTAATAATAATAATAAGTATCAAAAATATTGGCCCAAATATAAGTAATATTATAAACTTCTTAAATCGGAAAGTTTAAAGCTTAAAGTTTTTACCGCCGAACTAATTTCACGGAAAGATTAGCGTAAAGATTATAATACTATAAAGAATTATACTTTTAACTAAAGAGCGAATTTTTCAATAAATATATTTAAAATACTTTATAACTTTTTATTATTATTATAAACTTCGTAATCATTTTTATATTATACGAATTTAAAAGTTTTAAACTATTTCTTGCAATTTAAAACCATATTTAATTTATTTTTAATCAAGTTTACGACTTCTAAATATTAAAACGCTATAGCTATATTATATAACGTTATATATAACTATTATTTTCCAGTAATTCGAATATTAGAAAAATAAAAAAATTACGATATTTCTAGTATTTCTTTAAGGCCTTAAATATAAATTGTTTTTTCGGTAGTATTATCGCCGTTACTTCGGCCTTTTAAAAGGGATTCGTTACCTTAGGCACTTAGGCCATAATCCAAGAAGAGTTTAATGCTGTTATTTCCGCTCCGAAAGATCACGTTACTCTTACTCCCCGTTTGGTCGAGGACTTACCAATTCGGTGTAATCCGGTGCGTTAATACGACTATTATAACCTGAGTATTTAAAGTGAAAATTGCTAATTATGTATAAAGGTCTCGTTAATACATTTATCGCGTTTTTATCTTTATCATATTATCCTCCTGCGCAAAGGAAGATGGAGAATTATAAGGCTGATTAGTAATAAGGGGGTGTCTACCAATTGGACAATAAACGTGATCTCCACCAGAGAATCTTCGAGATTCCTACTCGCGCACCCCCCTTGTTATTACACAGCCGCAAAAAGTCTCTACCTTCCTTTGCGTAGGGGGGGGATAGTACCTTTATATTATTTAAATATATCTTTGTTGATTTCGCATATAATTCACTTTCGCTTCGGTGTTCTTTTTGATTCAAGAGTATGTGAGTTACGAGCCTAATGAACTAAGTCTGGTTTCTAGGGTGTTTTAGCGAGCGCACCAAACTCTCCAAAAACACCATTTTAATTATTATGGCACCCTCTACCCCACCACCACTTGATTTTGAGCATAAACTTGGCTTTGAAATAGCTACTAAGCATAAGGAGGCCATACGGCAATTGCATGGCTATAGTGGGAAGCAGACTCCAGAGCTTATAGCGCGCTATAAGCTGAGTAGGCCAACAATCCGCTATATTTTAGACTACGATCACCTTGAACGCGCGCGCCCTACACGAACTGGAAGGCCCAAGATACTGTCTGATGCAAAGGTCAATGAAATTATTGAGTACTTGTTTGAAACCTATCGCAATAGATGCTTAGACTGGACACAATTGCGCGATGAGCTCAAGTTGACCTGCACTGAGAAGTGCTGGAGGAGAATCAAGCAGGCATTGCACAGACGTCGGCGCCAGCCTACCACAGAAGCCGAGATGCACGCGATAGTACTAGAAGAATGGGATAGAATACCACAGGAATAGATTAATGAGTTGATTTTAAAGCAAGAGCATTGGGTCCAGGTACTAATGGAGCGCCATGGGTGGTCAACTCCTAATTAAAATACTGCTAGTGTACATAATTATCGTGTTTTGGATGCCTTATAGCCTGAAAACCAGACTTAGTTCATTAGGCTCGTTAATTGAAAGCCCAATAAATAACGCTAACCATTTTTAAAATCGCTTCCACTTGACTGTATTTCTATCCTTATGACGCCTTTTATAACGTCGCTTTCGCCAACTAACCAAAACCGTTAAACGCTATATCCGCCGGTTAAAACGAAACCAATGGAAATAATAATTAGCTAAAACTTCCGGCGACATCGGTATACTCTGGAAACGGGCTGAAGAAAGGCAGAACACTTGGCTTGGGAATAGTGGGGCCGATTATACATGTGGGATTCATGTGATTGTACCCTCACGCCCTCTAAGGTAAGGCCGCCCCAAATACTCAAGATGGATGGCTGCTCGTGGGAAGAGATCCATGTTGCCTTCCCGCACCGGACTCCAGGGGCGATTTAGGTGTAGTACTCCACGAAACTCAAGAAGTAGCGTGGTGCACTAATCTTTGACCGCCTCTTATCGAATTGCTCAGCACCTTGGGCTTAGGAATACAAAATTCGTAATATCATCGGAGGAAAGCTTTGATGATGCAGTGTGCTCTTGTGATAGAGGAAGACGAGTACTTAAATCCTTTTGATAGTATAATAAAAGGAAAATATAAAGGTTATTTGCTACCCGAATTCCTTCTTATCCCATATATCAAAATACCCATATTACTCGCGATGTTGTTATCCTCCTCCCTTTTCCCTCCTTTTTCCTCTCTCCTTTCTCTTCCACTATATCTTCCTTCGCATTCAGGCCATGATATATCTAAACTTTGTTGGTGCAGGGTCGATAAGTTTTTAGCTTGTAATATTTGCACTCGAAAATGAACTAGTGCGGGCCGCCATGGCACATGGAGCAAACCCATTGAATGAGACGTAAAGCTCTTAAACTAGATTTAATCGGTTAAGGGTTAATTTGGACCGTTTATCTCCCTGCATTATAATATAAACTCCCCTCACGTTAAATATGCTGGGATGCCCGAGCAAGTAGCGATTATGACGGTAGTTTAAGCGATAGTAATCCTAACTCTAGTAGCGACGATGATAGATATTCGAGTAAGGATAAGTAGGGGCGTTTAAGCACGAGGAAGAATATCTAATGGGACCCTATAGACGAGCAGCATTTACTGGCATATAGGAAAGAGGATAAGTCTTAGGACTGGATTTTCGGTAAGTTCCCAGATAGGACTCCGGCCGTAATACGCACGCGTTAGAACATGCTTCGAGACGAATAGGGTAATAAGTAGCTCAAGCTTTGTTGCCTGTTTGTCCCTTGGCATATAGGCTGCGATTTGGCGGGTTTTGCCCGTGAAGCCCCACCGCTGATTAGTCATCAAGAAGCCTTGCGAGTTTAGATGCGCCTCGCCTAAATTTAAATCTTTTACTTTTGTCCTCCCTCTTTCATTTCCAACAAAGCAAGGTTTTATATCTCTACAACTCTTCCTCCACTTTGTTGCAAACCTATAATAGCTCTAAATTTCTGTTCTGTTTGTAGAAATATCCTGGATATATCAATAAACAATACTATGAAATGCAACGCGTGCGATAAAATCAACCAAAGTCTATCTAAGCCCTCTCCCTCCATGCATACTGGCTGATTCTCCTCGGCAACATAAATACCATACGCTTCCAGACGATAATATCCACGACAAATAAATTCCCTTTAGTACTTTGCAATAAACTCACCTCGACAACGCAAACTATCACACCCAAAGACTTCGAAAATACTCGGCGGATCGCACGGGAATGCCCAGAATGCAAGGCAAAGGAGATAACTTGGTTTGAAGCGCAGTTAAAGAGTGCTAATAAAGGAACCACGATCTTCTACCGGTGCCCTTGTGGATATACGTAGGGATAGTTATTTTTTTCCTAGATCTCACAGCTAATGTAGTTGCTCTAAGTTCAAGGAAGATAACTAAGTAGTATTTATCCGCATCTTAGTCGCGAAATATAATTATTTTATATTTGGTACTCGCCAAGTTCCTAGCATTAGTCTAGAGTGCTAAGAAAGGTACTTAGACTATACGGACTCTTAAAAGGGAAAAGGAGGATAGTTATAAACTGCTAAATATGCTTTGAGGCTAGGTTGATAATAATGCGCGTTGGAGGTCAGCATGTGATAATTATATTCTATTCTGATAGGCTGTTAGGATTAGGCGACACGCCGCACGTTATAATGCATTTTTATAACTTTTGGTGTCAATCGATTTTTACCTTTGGGGGCTTAAACCGCCATGATACATTATTCTTTTGGGCGTCGAAATTGCTAACTTGTATTTATTTTTGTTAAAGCCACTCCTTTAACATGACTACTATTATTACATATCTAAGATGCTTCAAATAATTCCTCTCGGGATACAAAATTGGCTCTAAATGTTATCAATCGCGGAGACTATCTGCAATAGATGAGAAGTAAACTAGTATAAAGGTAGAGGGAACAACGAGTTCGGAATAGGGTTGAAAAGTTTTAAAGCCGAAAGCCCCAATCAAAACAAATATGGAGCAATTTCAATCATGCAATTTACTAACTAATAGATAATTGAAAACCAAAAGCGTATTTTTTCCCTTTCTTGCTACTATTCAAATCGGTGTAAAATGATGGTAACTACCTAAGCCACCTAGAATTAATCGCATAAACTTTGGCTTGCGGACGCTAGTGCCCCTTCGCTATACCTAGGAATTTGTTAGTAAAATAACTTTTCTTAATTCCTGATCAGCGTACAGTCTAAGCACACCGGCGAGGTCGACGTGACTGTCGTTATGCAACCTTCTTCTCCTTTGCAGGTATCTAGAAAGGAAACTTAGCCTCTACCTTTAATTCCATTCAACTGATCTTACGGGGACTGTAATAAGTAGATAGAGGACTCGATGGATCTATATATCCCTGCACGTCGCACGTCGTCGTCGGCATATTGAGAAAGGGTAAAAAGTAATTATTCGACTTTGAAGGGTATAACAGAAAAGAATCAATTGAAGAGGGCAGGCAGATGAGTATAATCGTGAGCTTTTCTGATTATAAAAGGCTCCGTTTTATACCTCAAAAAATGGCACATTCTAGATCAGGGCGAGGCTATCACAGCACGGGTGTCGTTTATGCGCACTAGGCCGTTTACGATTATGCACAGCACCAATTTGTTAATGCACATAGCACCAGTATCTCAATTGCAAAGCCTTGTTAATGATTCATGGGGTAAGCGCCTCAGTGCCTCTGCTCGATGAGTACTAGCACCTTAGTACACGAAGATTGACGCCCCGTATCAAGGGTGGAGAAGTGCAGACGAATGGCGTAGATCCCTTCTGTTTTGATGTACATTGTAGGGGGGGCGCGTCGCCCCTCCTAGCCCGAAACTCAGAGGGGGCTGGCCTCGCTTAAATGACGCGCTAGTCCCAATTAGTCATCCAGCCGTATGAAGCGTAGCCCCCTCGCTAAGACAAATCATGTGATATTGGAACCCATAAGTTCAAAATCTTCCCTGTAGTTTTCGTCGTGACCCCTTCACAAGGTTTCGGGCACTTTCGAACTCCCTTCAAACATTATTGTCCTAGCGCTGTTGCTCAATTCATGATTTTGCAGCCTTTCAATCAACAATCTCTCTACATACCTGAATGTTCTAAGTGTACTTGCACTTTTGCTTGCACTTGATGCTTGTGGATCCTCATCGGCCCTGTCCTGACGATAGAACGCGGCAGCCGGAACCCATTCTCCCGCACTCATGATTGTTTTTGTTTCGCTAGCGAGCATTACAGTGTCAAAAACATGACTGTCGGGAGGTTTCGGCGACGACTAAACACAATATAGTCTCAGTAATGCGTAGATATCAAGCGCGGGATCGATACTGCCATCACTTCCTCTGACCCAAACATAAGAGATAGATTCAGACTTTTCTGCGCTTCCCTTCAGAAAGTTATCAAAAGCTACGGTTGGATAGGTGCCGACGAGGCCACTTTTAGTGCATTCTGACTTTTGTCCCTCGAGTTCAGTATCCAGTAAGGTTCGTGACGGGTGCATCATCGTTCTGGGTGCCCACCGGAATCCCTGTTGACTGAGCTTCGGGCAGTCCAGAAAGGGGACATTGAATGGGATCCATTTCAACATCAGCCAAAACTTTTTTGTTCGCTCTTCTCCCTTCACCTCAAGGAGACTCTGTGTGTCTAGACCCGACATGCCAGACACGCTAAGATATTCCTCTTGCCATGCGTTTGTCAGTCTGTATCTAAGTTCTTGATGTATATGCTCGATGTTGAGTTGCCCCTGCTTCGCTCTTAAGCGATATAGTTGTGCAGCAATACTTTGCCAGACCACGCAAACGGTGCGCCGCATAGACGGCCCATTGTTCACTTTGTAGGTGTGGAAGCCATCCTTGAGCACGAATATTAGTTCTTTCGCAAGCACGGCTTCTTCATTTGTCCACATCCTCTGCATCCATGTTGAAAGGTAGATGTGAGCGTACAGATTCTTGTGGAGCTGGACAAGATGCATTCTTCGATTGTCTTATCGACTACCAACACAGAAGATGCGTTGATGTATACATTTCGTATACCAACTAGGGCCTGAATGTAAGCGCCAGAGTCGCTTTCTGGGCGTGGAATACAGAGGCAGTCCAGCCCGAACCGAGTAGTCGGCAACGCAAGTTTGTCTGAATGGCAAAGTCCGCTTAATAGTTGCTCGATCTGGCACAGGTTTAGGCCAGTCTCAGTAGAGCCTCTAATGCCATCAGCCCAGACATGGGAGATTGCAATGTAGTCCCCTGGAAGTGCTTTGAAGCTACCACTAACGGTCAGTCGCGGCTCGCCGTTCAGTTCTTCCAAACTCATGATAGGTATCTCGTTCTCTCTCAGAATTCTCGTGACCTTCTGCGGATCTGGTAATAACTTTTGGCATTGACGGCCATCACAAACATGTGCCTGCTGGTACGTAGCGCGATCGATATTGCTCCTTGCGCACTCTTCGGTCGTGCATGTGTTATGGCTGGTCGGGTCTTGCTGCATATTGAGAGCAGCGATCTAGTCAATGGCCGACTGATTCACTGTGTCTTCGAGCAGTCTGATTTGGAAAGGACACCAGCCTAAATCACGAAGCTTAGATTATTTCCTGTCTATCATCTCGAAAGGATATTGCCAAGTCAGAGTACCCATGTTCGGACATTCAGGTAAAGCATAAATTCTGGTCCGTTCGACTACTTCTGCAAGCCTCACAATTGCTGGGATGCCTTCCTCGAGCTGATCCATAAATCCTGGATACTTTTCGTCAAGCTTGGGCCTGAAGCTAGGATGACTCCACGCTGTAAATCGAGACATCAATTTATTTGCTAAACGGAGATCAAGCTGAATGTCCGTGCTAACTCGGATCTTGCTTGCCGGCTCTGCCCTAATCTTGACGACTTTTGCTTTCAAACAGAAATGAAGGTTGCGGCTGTATTGATATTATTTGCCATCAACATCCTGGCACATGGGGTATAATACGCATAGCTTTTCCCCCACAGTGCCCTCAAGCAGGCCATAGTACAGTCATGCTTGGAGGAAAGTAACTACAAGTCTCCCTATTTCAACATCTGAGAGCTCCTTGAAGTCGAAGTGAGACTCGCGAAAGTTGACATTCCAAAGCTCTGATTGATTGAAGCCAGCAGCATCTACTAACGAGATCCGACAACAACAATGGGCTCAGCCAACAGACGTATTCTCTGTTCCTCTCCTGCTAATTGTCAACAAAGCTCTCGCTCAGCTTTCCGGTGGCATGCTAACACCGGTAACCTTTCCCTTTGGTTGGGTTTCATACGCAGTAACAACATTCCTTGCCAGCGTGGGTGACGCAAAACTGATGCCATCCGCATCTGAAGGCCCATGCTTGCTGATCACTGCAAAAAATGGCTACATTCGTACCAACGTCAGCTGGGTCATATCGCGTGTACTTCGGGACTATGAATCGTGGATGGACCCTGCGGTGCGATTGAGACTGAGACTGGAGAAGATGCTTGACGAGCGACAGAGCTATATGCACCATATTACAAAAAAGGGACATTGGTTCCCAGACCTGGGCAGACCGGCCTCTGCATATCGATATACGAGCCATGTAAGACCAGGACAGCGGGCGAACCGATGCACGACCTGATATACTGGAGCGGTCTGGCCGTCGCGTTGGTTTAGCTCGCAACTGCGGCTATACCAATCGCGACGGTCGGAGACTGGAGCATCCTCATGATCACTATTGCCAGCACTGCATTCGCACTGATCACGGGAAGTTTGCCACAATGGAGAGACAAGAAATGGCCGTGCCGCCGCAGCTCGCAGAACACATATGTCCTCACGCCGGGGAACGGTGCTCAACACGCTATCGTCATCCTGGGGAATGGAAGAGGGCTTAATCTTGAAGATCTGGCTGTTGGAGGGCAGATGAAATACGCTCCGAACGATATTCAAACGAGGCTGTGTCTCGCTGTTGTTTCTGTACTGTGGATTAGCTTATTGATTACCGCTGCTGGTGTGAGGACGAATACTTGGTTTCTTTTTACTGTCGGCGGTATTGGAATTCTGCAAAACGTGCTTGTAGCAGGTTGGAGGAGAAAGCCGAGCGCATTGGGCGTGCATCTTGGCGAGATGACAACCATGGATCGACGCGTCTCGCAGATCTCGACATTCGTGTGTGAACGGCCCAGAGGAGTAACCACGCAGCCTTACCTCTGTTGACAGTCTTGTGAGAACCAGAGGGGGATGTTGTAGAAGCATGGAATGCGGAGGAATTACTTACAGTTCATCATTTGGAAGTGGTGGAAACCGTGAAAGTTGGGAAAGATGGGAGCTGTGGTACTGTAGGTGAGTACAATTCTTTGGCCAGGCTCTCAACTGCCTAACGAGATGAGGTTAGCACGCTAAGCCCCTGCGAAAGCCCCTGCGAAAGCCCCCATAACCTTACTGTACCAAGTGAACCGATTTGTGTTCAGCCATCGCTTGGCCTCATGAAAATGTGTCGTCGGGACTCTTTCTATCTCTTTTCAACCACGATGATCGTCACGCTTCAGATCATTCTCATTACACCGCTACAGATGCCGAATTGTTTTCAGCTTTTATCGCTGTCGATCCTAAAACTCGTTCAGCCTCACCAATCAACATCGGCAATCAGTGGCTGTTGCATCTATCTGATCTCCGCATCGCGATCGACAAAGCATGACTGCGCATGCGGCAGTTGACCAACCCGGAGACACGGTCGATTGACGAACTCGACTCTGTCAGCGAGAGAATGAAAGCGCGATATTTTCAAGCCTCAAGCCAAGTCTCTCAAGACTGCATTCAGGCAGACCCTGAAAGTGCGGGGTTGGCCCTGAGTAACCACCACCACCATTAAAGTTCGACCATTGCAGGAAGGCATGAGTCGGTCCGTCCACAGGTCAGCATCTTCATATGTAAGGCATATGCTAATTCCCGTGTCTCACAGACCGTCGACGGCGGAACCCGACTCCTCCCCGCTGTCGCTCTGTCCTTGGCAGCTGAAGTAAGCTGTTCTGAATATTCTTCGGTGAGTTCTGGCTCTTTTAGAGTGGAAGTATTACCACGAGCCTGTTCTTCCATTTGCATTGTTCATTGTTTTTCGTGGGCTCGGAAAGTTCGATCCCACCTGCGTTCAACATGGCGTTCGACGAGAAGCATATTAGCCGGCCTGGAACAGGGCGATTCGACGTCAGTAACAATGACAACAATAACACAGCTCATGCCGCAGACATTGAGGGAGAGTTCATCACAGATCCAGATCTCGAGCGCCGAATCACCCGGAAATGCGACCTGAAGATCCTGCCACCACTCATGATTCTCTTCATGGTCACGTTCATCGACCGAACAAACATTGCCAACGCCAAGATTGAGGGCATGACCACTGAGCTTAAGATGAAGAACAACGACTACAACATGTCATTATGGATTTTGAACATCCCATATATCTGTCTCGCCTTGCCCAGCAATATTCTCATGAAGAAAGGTTTTGTCAGACCGGCGGTCTACCTTTCGGGTCAGATGTTCTGTTGGTGTGAGTACATCTATCCCTTGGAGATGGCAAGACTCATGCTTCCCAGCACTATGTACAATTGGCTTGGGAGTCACCAAGTCATTCAAAGGTGTTCTCGTGTGTAGATTTCTGATGGGCTGCTTTGAGGCTGGGTTTGTTCCTGGTAGGCGCCACGAACCAGTGCTTTTATGGCAGCGCTAACCATCGCAGGCTGTGCGTATCTCATCAGTCGGTACTACAAACGCCGGGAATTCACTGTCAGGTATGCGTTCTTCTTCAGTGCTTCTGCCTTGGCGGGAGCATTTGGCGGGGTACGTGATGATCCCAGCTTGGAAAATGGTTGAATCTAATTCGAACATAGCTTCTCGCCTTTGCCATCAGGAATATGAAAGGAGTTGGTGGTTATGCGGGTTGGCGTTGGATTTTCATCATCGAGGGTCTCATGACTGTCGTGACTGCCCTCATTGGAATCTTCTGTATCCCAGATTATCCTGACAAGTCGACCTTCCTCAAGCCAGAAGAGAAAGGTTACTTGTTGAAAATGCTTAGAGTACAAGCTCTCAAAATCAATACTTGGCCGTCACTGACCAGAACAGGCTGATGCAGGTCCATCTCGACCTAATCATTACAACTTCATTGTCGTGAAAGAGTGTCTCCTCGATCCAAAGATCTGGCTTGGGTATTCCCTCCGGACCTTTTCACTAGAGTGGTACTGATAGACTCCAGAACGATCTCGTACTTTGGAGCTGATACCGCCGCGTCTTCAATTGTCTCCTTCCAGCCCACCATCCTCAAAGGACTCGGCTATTCGTCCGCACAAGCCCAAGTCCACACTATTCCCGTCTACATCGTCGCTCTCATCCTCCTCAACATCACCTCCTACCTCTCCGGAAGACTGCGTCATCGATACAGCTTCCTCGTCTTCGCCGCCATACTCGGCATCATCGGGTGGTCTATCGAGCTTGCTGTTCCCATCACCTCCATCGGCGCCCGCTACTTCGGAATATTCGCCATCACAGCCTGCGCCCTCATGCAAATGCCCATACTCGTAGTATGGATTTCAAACAACATGGGCGGAAACGCGAAAGCTGCATTTGCGATTGGATTCATGATTGGATTTGGGAACTGTGGGAATTTGGTGTCGAGTAATGTGTTTATTACGAATCAGTCGCCAACATTTCGAACGGGGTTTGGTACGGGTCTTGCGTTGACTGTTGTTGGGCTTCTGTCCAATACGGCGATGGAGATTTGGCTTTGGGTGAAGAATAGGAGGAGAGATGCTGGGAGGGAAGATGCGAAGCTCGATAGTGATCGAGGGATTTTGGGAGATTTAGGGGATGATCATCCTGGGTTCAGATATATTCTCTGAAGCAGAAGCCTATCAAATGAGTAGAAAAGAGTGATCGCAGATGATCTTGCTTCGGCATCATGACATGCATCTTGTGCCCCTCCCCCGCGATCTCCTCCCCGAATAGCGGGGTCATCAGCCTGAAAGATCACCCCTGAACAATCCGAGATTAGCGATGCAGCAACCCGTCCTAACCGAACCCCACCTCAGACTTCAGATTACTTCGTTGATATGTACATCTATCTTTGTGTATTCTTCTATTACTCATGTTTTGAGGCTCAATTCAATTCCAAGCTGGCAACATGTCTTCAGCCTCCAAAGAACCAATATCAATCGCCATAATCGGCGCCGGGATAGCAGGCATCACACTCGCCATCGCCCTATCGAGACACAACCCAAGCCTACAGCTCACAATCTATGAATCTCGGCCTGGTTTCTCGGAGATCGGTGCTGGTGTAGGTATGTCTCCTGCCCCTTCTCATTCTCGCCTTCGTCTCATCAATCTTCACCAACTGACAAACCCAGGGTTCGGACCAAATGCAACCCAAGCCATGCGCCTCATCTCCCCAGATCTAGCAGCAGCACACAGCCGCGTCGCTACGCCCAATGCCAGTCCTGAGAAAGGTCACATCTGGTTCGATTTCCGACACGGTACTGGTCCAGACGCCGGAGAATTGATAGCTGAGATCGAGACGAAAGGTGGATTTGTGCATTGCGGGTGTTCGAGGGCCCAGTTTTTAGATGAGATCGTTGCGCTCATTCCCGGGAACGTTAAGACAAAATTTGGGATGAAAGTCGTTGATGTGATCGAAGATGAGGAGAGTGGAAAGATGAAAGTGAAGTTTCTTGATGGGACCGAAATCGAGGCTGATGCGGTGGTGGGATGTGATGGGATCCGGTCTGCTTGCAGGAAGATCCTGCTTGGAGCTGGAGATGAGAGAGCGAATGCGGTGTATAGTGGAAAGTATGCTTATAGAAAGGTTGTAGATATGGAGAAAGCAGTCGAGGTTGCAGGGGATTTGGTTGAGAATCGGCAAGTGTTTGTGGGGCATGGAGGACATTTGTTGATGTTCCCTATCAGAGGTGGGAGAGGCTTGAATATTGTGGCTTTTGTGGATGCGAAGGGGAAGCCGTGGACGGATAGGCAGTGGGTTGTTCCTGCGACGAGGGAGGATGTGTTGGAGGATTATAAGGGGTGGGGGAAGATTCCGACGGCATTGTTGGAGGTATGTTTGCCCACTTTAATTTTGAACCCGCGAGCTGACTTGATCTCAGCTAATTGATGAACCCGACAAATGGGCCTTGTTTGATCATCTTCCAGCACCAACATATACAATAGGAAAGTTCTGCTTGGTTGGAGATGCAGCTCATGCAACGACCCCGCACTCAGGCTCTGGAGCCGGCTTTTGTGTTGAGGATGCTCATCTGTTATCGGGGCTTCTTACACCAGATATCATAAAGTCTCCCTCGGATATCAAGTATTCGTTCCAAGCATACGATGCAATAAGAAGGCCAAGATCTCAAAAACTAGTCGCAAACTCGAGACAAAACGGTAGAACTCTTGAGCTTCAAACGGATGACGGCGGGGTTCTGAACTCGAAAGACTTGGCGGGGAGGATGGAAGTTAATATGGGGTGGGCTTGGGAAGTTGACCTTTCTGCGATGTTGCGAGAAGCCAAAGATCTCGTGAAACGGAACAAGGGTACGAATGGAGTCAAATAGATGTCATTTGCGTTGTCGACTCCTCTCACTTGTACCCTCAATTGATCAAGTTTCGCAATTTAGGGTTGCTTAACCTCATCTGTGGAGTTATGGAATACATCTGCTCGTCGATTGTCTATGAGTTTAGAGCGGGATATGTCTCCTCATCACGGTCCCCTACGGACTTCTTGGTCCATATCAAGCACTGTACCATCTTTCGACAAACAGCGGGGCATTTCAAGAACGTTTAGAACACGCTTCTTCACCCTTGATTCTGGGCTAAATCGATGTCAGTCACTGGGTCTGAAATTCATCTTCGTGATTATTATTTTTGGAAGCTTGAACAGAACTGACCTAACGTGTCCCAAAAACCGAGTCCAAGAATCCTCTTTCCGTTTCCTCCAGCGCTGAACCCATGTCCCCCGGGTCTACCATCCAACGCCTCCTTTCATCCTTCATAGGGCTCCCGTGTAGCGCTTCCACCCCATTCATTGTTTGAACGTCTAGGTCTCTGACGTACATGTTCGCATCTTCAACCATTAATTCGATCTGGTCGTGGTCGTGGTCGTGGTCGTGGTCGTGCTCGGCATCGAACATCAAACGACCTTTGTCGAGATGTTGTGGCTCGTCAAAGATGGCAAGGACACGCTTCTTCATCTGTGATTCTGAAGTGGGTTGGCTCCATGACGAGGGAAAGTCCTTTCGCTTTTTGCGTTCCTGTGTGTCCAGAGTAGCATCTTCGTGTTCTTGCTTGCCCTCATTCCTTTTCATGCAGCGAACTCTAACTTTGCGTAGGGGCCGCTGAGGGGGATGTTGAAACAGATAATCAGCGCGTCGAAAAAGATATTGGTTCTTCGTGACCGCTTCGTACATCTCTGTATTATCGAGTGGCCCTAATATATTTTCGTTCAACAGCGGGGCATTTGAGTCCTGATGATTACTCGTATGCACACACTCATCGCTATGGGAAAAGCAGCTCGCACAAGGATTTACGCTAACACATTTCGGACCATCTAAAATGCTCGGGATGCATGCGGGTGTGGATGTAGGAGTGGATGCGAGAAGCCCCTTCTTTCCAAGGGTGTCATCCAAAGCTACATCATGCGCTACTTCAGCAAGGCGCGCGGTGTTGATGACTGCCTGTTCTTCAAGACCTTCCACTGTATGATTCGAGGTATTAGTCCGCTCAAGTGTATGGTTATATGTGTCGCATCCCTCAAGTGTTATTTCAGACATGTTGGTCCATCTATCTCTCTGTGCGACTGCACTATCCGGAGTAACAAGAAGAGATTGTGCAACCGGCATCATTTGGCTAGCTGGGTCGGCAGGCACGGTTGCCAGCATGTGTCTACTCTCTTGTGCTGTTGCCATTAGTCTCAAATCGATATGATGAGAGAAAACACAGGGGCTGGGTCGATACTTACGAAATTCATCGCCATTGTCAGTCCTCCCTACAGTTCTGAACCACGAAGGAGGCATAGGTGGGAATTCCACAAGGATCACTTCGCTCGCTCCATCATTTCCTCTGCCAAGCCGGGACTCTGAAAGTCTGGCACCGAAACCAGGGAGATTAGGTGAAAATTCAGAAGGCCCAGCACTGTCTTCTGTATCTTCACATGGCATCTCATCTAGTCTCATGGCTGTGAGCTCCCCTGCCGACCAGTAGCCATCATCTTCCCCAAAACTTGAATGCACTTCTGCTTCGTAAGCTGATTGCTTCTTCTCCTGCTTCCGTTTGGCACGACGGTTTTGAAACCAATTCTGCAGACCTGTCAGTTGTCAACGTTAGACGACACCGTAGATGTTGACATACGTTCATTCGTGCAAGGTCAACCCCAAAGCCCTGCGCGAGTGCGCGCTTGAGCGCAGTCGTCGGCTTGCCATCAAATTTTTGGAATATGGCTTCCAAAACCTCAACCTCGAACCTATCAAGCCTAGGCCTGGCACGCTCATGTTGGCGACTTTCGACAGAGAATGTTGTGTTGCTGAGAATGTGACGGTCTCCAAGATGACTGAGATTCGGCGAGGTGACATATCCGACAAAAGAACAAGCTGGATTTTCTGGGAGCAGATTCCACAGAAACACCGGTATTGACAAAAGCAAGAGAGCGGAAAAGCTCTTGTAGACTGCTTCGACTTTAGCATATTTGACCAATGTCGGACAAGAGCTTAGCCATTTCTGGCAAGATTCCGAGCTCAGGGTCTGGTGTCTCTCAAGAGCAAGTGAGATGATGACCCGAGGGGTATCATAGTCATCACCATCGATAGCGTGAATAGATTCTAGTTCGCAAGTCGTTAGTTTGGATTGTGGGATCTGCGGTTGTGTATGGTCCTTTTTAACGCGCTCAGTGTTGACGAGTGATGATATCTGTGTATGGGCACCATTGATGCCAATTTTGCTGGTGCTCGAATGTGTGGTCACGAGAAGTGGCTCTGTTGCAGCGGCAGTTCCCTCGATGCCAGGGCTCTTGGGACTTGGTGGACTTTGAGGTGGCATTCGAGTTCTCTTTCCCAGTCCAATTGAAGGTAGAGTAGGATCTGCAGTGGCCACAATGTGGATAGGAGTTCTGCGACATTCGATCTTCCGTCTCTTACCATTCTGTGTTCGTTCTGGCCGCTCATGCTTCAATACCGATAGCACCCTGTTATGCAGCATCGCTGCGGAAAATGGTGGGCTATCGATCCAATCCTCAAGCACTTCGATCAACGAATTAGTAAAGGAGAATCTGCCGGGCTGCGGAGCAATAGACTCGAAGCCACATGCCGCGATGGTTTCGGTGACTGCGGAGCCCACTCTGGGTGCTGCACTTGCTGCGGCACAGCAGTCGAGAAGGAGGAGGACATCGAAGTGTGCTTTCTCGAAGAGTGTCTGTATTGCTGACCACTCTAAGGAGGCGTACGAAGGGTCTGCCTTGCTGAGAGTGCGTCAATGACCGGATCACTCTGGGTTATTGAATGCTACTCACCAACACCACGTAGCCTGCCTGGCAATGTTGATGAATGCATGGCCTGCATAATAGATAATAACAAGATCATCCTTCCCATCATGACCCTCCACGATCTCGACAGCCCTACTCATCAGTTTGAGATGAGCATTTCTTCTTGGTATCAGCCACCTCTCAGTATCGAAGCCATAGTTTCTGAAGACTGTTTCGAGATCATCAAGTTCCCACTCGACGTTCATCCCGTCGTCTTCCCATCTTAGGAGCAGGACTGAGACATTTGCATAACGGGGTTTCGCAAGGGACGAGTTCGGAAAAGCTCGGTCTGCTGCCTGTTCAACTGATCAGTAGATGGGTTGAACAGCCGTCTAGAGGACGTACATTTTGGAGATCTCTAGCAAACGCTTCCAAGTCTTTCACATGGAACTCAGCGCGGCTGGTGTCATGTGTTGTCGAGGCTGGAGTAGACAGTGGCGTATTATCGTCCTGTTCTCCTAAATTAGATAGGCAATGCGGCATGAAATGTATCATCAGACTTACGTATGACTCGGAAGGGCTGGCATCTGAAGAGTCGCTCGAGGACAGAGTGATAAAGGGTTCAGCCATAATGGGCAGCCTCGTGACATAGGTCCCGTGATTTGGATTGCAAAGGTCGGTACCTAGGTTCGCGAACAATTCGTCTTCAATGTCCGAAAGGCAGATAGAGGTTAGCACCCTGCTAAACCTCGACTCATGTTATCTACTAACGAAGGAGAATGAGAAATTTTTCGCAAACTGGGAAGTGTTGGGTTCTGGTTGACTGCCCAGTAGTCCCCTGTCACGACCGGTGAGCAGAAAGGTTCAGCCACCATGCATGCAGCCTCGTTCAACAAGAGACGAGCGGCTCAGATCAATGAGTATTATTCATTACTCTGTTTATCCACAACATATCTAAGACAAGCTCAATCTCTCCAACCTTCCCTTCGTAGCTTCTACAAGTGCCGTCTCCCTGTCCAGCAGTCCGAAAACTTGCTCCAGTTTCTTCTTCCGAATCTCAGATGGTACCTTCACATTAGGTGACTTGATCCCTCCTTCATCCTTCTCCACATTTTGGACTTGCTCTTTCAGATCCCCCCATAGCACCGAAGCTTCTTCATAGCGTTCATATGGTTGCTTCACATTCGTCTCCGTTGCCTCGCCTTCCTCTTCGCCTAGCCTGATTGCCAGCGACTTTGTCTCCTCAATCCAGGCTTTCTCTTTGTCACTCAATTCTCGCCTCACACCCTTCGTCACTGTCCGCCTGATCTTCTCAATTCGTTCCGTAAGCTTTGCTTGTCGGTCTGCGGCATCCTTGATGCGTTTCTCAACCGCTTCGTTCATGCACACAACAGGACCCTCTTCGTTGTCATCGCCTGTGACTTGCTCTACTCGAGAAGCAACATCGTTAGCTTTCTTAATTTGACTTTGCAAGTCAATTTGCAAGCGCTCGCAGCGTCTGAAAAGCTCGGCTGCTGCTGCACTGATGCGATGGGTTTCCTCGCTCAAGACTTTGTGTGCCGCTGTCATGATTTGGAGAGTGGCTGGAGATAGTCGCACCTCCTCCTTCAATAACTTTGAGTATTTTCCACGTCCTAGTTGCTCCAGAAGTGTTGGTATATTGGAGTTTTCTCCAAGCGTGTGAGGTGGTTCATATGCTGGTCGTGGTTCGCATAGAATCAGGGGTTTGTCGGGCTCAGGGTCATAGGTGGGAGAACGAGTCATCGAGCGACGGAATTCGGGACTAGAATCTGGGGCAGGAGATTCAAACTCGATAGCAACGGGGCTGAACGGGGTTGCAGAAAGTAAGAAGTATCCAAGATCTGGGTCTCGTAGAACGCAGCTCGCAGCGAGGGGAGAGGAATGGTCGTCGGATTTTTGCGTGTATAAACGCTCCCTTGTAGAATTATGTCCTCCGGCCAGAAGGTTCAGACGAAAGTCGTTACCAACAGACGCCTCGCTGAGCTCGGCCTCTAAACGGAACACCCAAGATGCGAGTGATACGAATGTGATACTGGAACTGTCTGTAACGAAGAACGAGTATCGCGAATTATAGTCGGGGCTGAAGACAGGCCAGTTTCCATCCCAAGTTTCGCTCCCTCTTAGAAGATCCATAACCTCGAATGTCAAGAGGGATGGAGGCTCTGGCTCTTCCATTAGTCGGAATACTTTAGAACTGTTCTTTGGCAGCCACTGGGCCTCGACACCGTCTAGATCTAGACAAATGCTGAGACGCCCGCTGCTGGTCACGAAGCATACGACTCCAATCGAAAGGCCTTCCTGGTCTTCGTCCTCCTCCAGGGCGTCTTCCTCTCCAAACATCAAGTCATCCGCGTCAATCTTCGCCCCTGCCACAAAGATGTCACTCAAAAAGCCGTCAAGCTCGTCGCTTGATTCTTCTGGTGCCAGATCAATCTCAAATGGTCCTTGCAGCTTTGGTACTCTACCAGGCTTGGTCGGCCTTGTGTAGATTTCCGCAGGTGGCTCACCGGCTGGGCTTTCAATATGGACAGGCTCTTGATTGTCAATCTCTGACATCCAAGCCAGCTGTTGTTGGGCCAACAATTTGCTCTGCTGGGATATCGTTGGATCGTCTTCCATTGAAGCAACTTTCGCCACAATCGAGACAGACAACGACGGGATCAGAGTTGGCGGTGGTGACCACTTCTCAGGCAAAAGGGGGCATAAAGCATAGATATCGCCTTCTCTCATGGCCACCCACAAGGTCATGGGTGACCATCCTCCACTTCCCCGTCCAGCGAAACAGGCTGATGCCACCTCCATTTCGAAAGAGTCTGGTGAGAATCCTTTATTTCCAGACAAAGAAGCACCAAAGTCTTGGTCCACCGAAGTTCCATCCGCCAACTTTTTCAGATCAATAGCCAATGTCGGCCTGTCAAAAGACCATCGATCCGCCGTAGAAAGCTCCCATACTCGGACAATAGCATCTTCTGTGACAGTGACCAAACACGTTCCGTTCACACCCAAGGGATGCCAGAGAGCAGAAGCAATCGCAGTCTGGGATGTTACATGCGTCGTAGGACCAAGGGTATATGTCTTCATTTTTATAGGACCACTGTCCTTCGCCGTGAGTTCCCTTGGTTCTGGCAAAAGCGCAATATGTACGGTATGGGTCGTCAATATGGCGATGTAATTTGCATGTGGTGATATAACGAGCTGTCGAATGTCTTCCGCAACTGTGGTTTTGAGGGTCTGCAAGAATTAGCTTTTGTGACAATAGATGGTACGCCTAACATACTCGATATCCCTGAGCATAACCTTCTGATTCCTGGCTAGCATCACTGTCTCTTCTCCTGCTTCTGCCGTGCTCTTTCGCAAACTTTGTGTCCTCGTATTTATCCTTCATGTAACTCAAGTCCGCCCATCGTATCTCCTTTCCAACAGCTATGAAAACCTCACCACCGCGGCGCGCGATCGTTCGACGGGGTCCGGGCTTCGCAGCTTTCTTGGTACTTGAGTAGAAGCCATTCGAAAAGCTGAAGGAGGCACCAGGACCATTCGCAGGAGCTGGCTTGAAGAGCGCTTCGCCAGGGGTGCCGCTCGAGAGGAATTCAGGCGTGAAGCTCAAGATCTTTGGCATCTTGATTCGTAAGCTCTAGGAAGAGCTGGAAGAGCTTTAGCCGTATTGGTATTTGTCGGAATTCATGTACTGGGGTTTTGCGACAAGCAAGAGGTTGTTGAAAGTTGTGTTGGTGGAACTTTTTATTCGCGGAGGTTGGAAGACGTGCCTCGCGCTAGCGTCGCGAGCAAGCATTTGGAGCTCTTTGAAGCTCAAAACCTCCAAGATTCGACAACGTAACGTCAAACATGCCAGCAGCAGTACGAAACACCGTTGATCGGCTTGACAAGCCAAGTGCGTATTACCAGAGTCGTGTGAGTCATTTATAGTCTTTGATTTCTGTCACAATGGTGTGCTTTACTAACAAATTCGACCAGAACAAGAAGCGCAAGTATGATCGAGATGATGATAGGGAAGGCAGGGAGAAGACGCCAGAGGAACCAGCAGAAGATCCATTAAAGGATGCCGCTACCCTCTATGTTGGCAACTTGTGCGTGGAACTATAGCTTGGGTGACCTGGAAGCTAACGGATTTTCAGATCTTTCTACACAACGGAGGAACAGATTCACGAGCTCTTTTCCAAGTGCGGAGAAATCAAGCGGTTGATTATGGGTCTGGATCGATTCAACAAGACGCCATGTGGCTTCTGTTTTGTTGAGTATTACACTCACCAAGATGCTTTGGACTGCATGAAATACATTGGAGGCACGAAGCTCGACGAGAGAATCATCCGAACAGATCTAGATCCCGGATTTCAAGAGGGCAGACAATACGGCAGGGGAAAGTCTGGCGGCCAAGTGCGCGACGAGTACCGGGAAGAGTATGATGAGGGTAGAGGTGGACTTGGTCGTGCTATTCAAGCAGAGCGACAGAAGGAAGAAGAGGAATATGGTAAGGGCAGATAGATCCTGCCTACATCAGCGGCGTTCGACGGCGTATTTGGGTAGGCTTGGGAAAAGCTTCGGGCTGTATTATTGAAAGAGTGGCATGCATTTATTGAGCGTAGACCTCATGAACTAAATGATACCAGTACAAAGTACAAATCTTCGACCTGCCCTGGTACCTCATAGCATACACATACGACTGTGTACGAAGTACACTCATCCAACACTGATGCTCTTTCTGATGTACATCCCATCCAAACGCCATCCCATGCTTCAGTATGATACATTTATTCCCATCTCATCATCAATATCCAGGTGGATTGACTCGCTGAGATACTCTCGTCCATTTCGGTAACTCTGTAAGAATGGTAAGCCCATGTTCTTGCCTCGCTTTATATCGGCAGAACTCACTGTGAATTCCCTTTCTATATTTCTTCTCCTTCCTATCGAATAGCGTATATTTGTCCTTGGGCACCATCTCCTGCTCAATGGGCATCTCCTCCTTCCATCTCTCCACAGCCTTCGTGGTAATACTCTTCTTTGCCAAAGCCTTGTCGACCACTGCCACAACCGTATCAACTGCCCGTAATCGCTTTCGTTGTCGTGCTTTCTGAAATTTTGATAATCGCCAGGGAATCTTCCTGCACCACCAATTGAGTCAGCGACCTGCATATCGGAATAAAATTATGACGGCGGGATTGGCATACCATAGAAGACCTCCTCCAAGAGAGTTCGTTGGTCTGAAAGCTCCAAACATTGTGTTGACGTTATTCTACCCAAGACCGTCCCATCTCGGAGAACTCAAGAATATCTAATCGCCAAGCCACTAACACTAGCTCCCGCCCCGCTCCGCCAAGTCCATGAGCTTCACCTCAATCCAGGAACAGAACTCCAAGCTCCTCACGATCGCAACAATGTCCTACTACTTTGCCATCATCGGCACGAAAGACAACCCTCTATTCGAGTATGAGTTCGGCACTGCGAAACAAGGCGGAGATGGCATGGCGCGATTCGCAGAGCAGGCTAGGCATATGAACCAGTTCATCGTACACAGCAGCTTGGACATCGTGGAGGAAGTGCAGTGGGGAAATGGACAGATGTATGCTTCTCGCACGGTATCATGCACATGTATTAATGCTCCATATCAGGTACCTCAAGTGCATCGACCGCTTCTATAACAACTACGTATCCTGCTTCATGACAGGCGGGAGTAAGCACCTCCCCTCTTCCCTGCTCCCCATCCTATACTAACAATCAAATCCAGACGTCAAATTCCTCCTCCTCCACGCTCCCTCCCAACCCGCCACAACAACCACAAGCCGAGCCAGCACATCGATAGGAGCGAATCCCACAAGTCCGCAAACGGAAGAGGCGATCAAGCAGTTCTTTACAGAGGTGTATGAGAATTGGGTCAAGACGATTATGAATCCGTTTTATAATGTTAATGATGAGGTTAAGAGTCCGGTGTTTAGAGGGAGGGTTGCTGCTGCTGGGAAGAAGTATTTGTGAGGTAGTCCCGGACAGGGATACACATGGGAAGAAGGGATATGATACCATAGGGGATCCGGGACCTTGCTCCTAGGTGGAGGGCATGGTTGGACGAACCTTTCACACGACACCGGAGCTGCGAACATACGCCAAGATTGGCTTTCCAGACGCCGACAACCCCCGTCCTACGTTACTCCGTTCGTTCTAGGGAGAAGAGGTTGAGTCATCCTCCGTCGCAGTTTGCTCGTGGCAGATTATGGCTCGGGAGAAGGGTTTTTACCAGAATTCTGTAGCACATAAGCATCGTTGGGTGTTTGAGCTGGGCTGGTGGTCAACGGTATCTTGCCTTGAACATCGGAATTGCCAGCAGAGACCGGAAGATACTTTGAGAAGAGCTACCTCAGTTGTGGCCACCGTGGTGTTGAAGCCCTGAACTTCAGGTCAAGAACGGTCTACGGAGGTCCTGAAATCAGGATCGCTGTACGGTATCAGTCACACCCATATTCTAGAGGCATTTCCTCTAGATTCGAAGGCTAATGAAAATAACCTAATTCGAGAGATTCTAGCTAAATGGGTTGCAAGCAAGATGAAGCCACTGATGCCTCTTTCTACCTAACTGTATTCCTCCATCGATTGTGGTTACTCTCCAGACAGGTTCCATGTTACTTAAATATTCAACAATGCGATCGACTACCAGCAAGTGCAAATCAATTGCCAATGTCCAGGCTCGATTACAACAAGGACATAGCCAAATAGCAAATTGAGACTTAAATCCGTCCCCGATATCAGTATAGTGTGAACTTCATTTTTGAATTGCAATTCCGGGATCCATTATTCCCCGTATCGTATCAATTACAAACTCCAAGGGCAAGCAATACGAAGGATGCCGCTCTCTTATCTATATGTACAGTGAACATTCTTCTCCATCAAATTATATACAACGAAGCCTACAACTTAAACACCTTTACCTTCCCATCTCATTACCTCCTAAATTACTTTCTCCTCTTTCGACTCCTTCCCGTCAAACCCACACCTCTCTCCCGTCTCCGACTCTCTCTCCTTCCCCTCACGGTTTCCAAGCACTTCTCGCCCCCCTAAAACTTTCCCTCTTCCCACCCCCTTCCCCATTCCCCTCCAATATCCCATTCCCACCCCCACCAACTTCCCCAACACCACCAATCCCCGTAACCCCCGGTCCATGATTCTCACACTGCGTTGTCGTGGTTTGGGTTCGTCTCGGTACGTAAGCCGGCTTCGGAGCTCCTACCTCGCCAATCATCTCTGGAACTGATATCGAATTTCCATGAATCGGCTCTGTGTTCGATCTAGCGTTTAAGAATGAAGGTGTAGTTGCACTTGTACTTGGTGTTGGATCTGAGAAACAGGGGAAGGAGGAAGTGGTGGGCGAGAAAGTTGCTGAGAGAGGAGTGAGTGGTGGTGTTGGGAAGCTGCACGTTGTCGGTGATTGCGAGAAAGTAATCGAGTTTGAGTTTGAAGAAGGGAAAGTAGGGGAAAGAGGTGTAAGAGGTGGTGAGACATCAAGGCTGATGAATTGATGAGAGGAAGAACGAATCGGGTGGACCGACTTCCGCATATTTTCTACGGCGCGTTGTTCTGCTCCTCTTCTGTCTCTCTCCTTTATTGCGTCCAGCTTCTCTGCATGAAGTTCTCGTTCTATAACTCTAGGCTCTTTTTCGACTTTGGGATAGCGACGGTCTTCGAATTCGTAGTCATTATTTTGGGACTTGGTATGAGCGAATTCGTCGTCGCCGAGCATCGTAAATCTTCTTGGTGATAGGTTCCTTCGTTTCTTCCAGAGCCAGAAAGTGAGCCCGGTGATTGTAAGGAAAGCGAGAGCACCACCGGCGGCGACGCCGGCTACTGCTCCTGTGCTGAGGCCGGCTGAGGTGGTCATGGTGGGGTGGTAAAGCTTGAGATGAGTTGGGTATAGAAATGGAGACGATAAGAATGGCGAATTGAAGGGAATGACGCGCAGATCCGCGATGGGATCGAGTAGAGATCATGAACAGGGATCGTGAAAGGAAGATGGTGAATTGAGGACATAAAGGGGCAACGATGATAGGCAATGATGAGTCGAGTTGCTTTTTGAAAGGTCTCATGGTTATTTAGAGGCTAGCTGAGACCTCATTCGATGTGTGTCGAGAACGTTGTGAGACAACTCAATTGTGGGGTAATATGTAAGGAAAAAGTAATATGAGACATAGAATCTGAGTTGGGCATCACTTGATGAATGGCAATATTTGATAGTTGGTGTTGAAGATCATGACGGAAAATGGAAAACATCTCGGGGCCCATGAGATTTGCGGAAGATCCCGTTGCTTGATTTATGTCTTTCTATGTAAAATGGTCGCCGTCGCCTGGAAAAGCATGAGCATACGGCATAGATCAGCGATTCGAGAACTTTGAAACCCACCTGATGATTAGGAAACAGCAACGCGTCTGCCAGTACCATATTCTCTCTTCTCCCAGCCGCAAAAACAACGACTTCAGCAATATCTTCTGGAGTACAAGGCTCGGCACCCGCATATACAGCATCTGCTTTCGCTTTATCACCATCATATCTAACGACCGAGAACTCTGTCTCTACTTGACCAGCTGCTATTTCGATGACGCGTATTCTGGTGGCGATGAGTTCCTTTCGCAGAATTTCGGTGTAGCTTCTGACGGCGGCTTTGGTCGCGCAGCTATGATCGAAGTCTGTCAGTAGAACCGGGCTGCAACTTCTGCTAAAGACCTACTAGATACTCCCACCAACATAGGCTTCTCTTCCAGCAACACTGTTCATCATGATGATATCGCCATGTCCTCCATCTGGGCGTGCTAGAAATATTGGCAGAATAGCTTGAGTCATATTCATGAGCCCAGTAACATTCGTCGCGAACATCTCATCGATATAGTCCCTTTGTAGATGTGGACTTCCAACCATCCCACCCTTTGCAAGTCCCCTGCTCTGATCAGCTATGATCATCTGCAGCAGTGTTGTAGGCCATACGCGTTGTTGAATAGTATATCGATATCTCGAAACTCTTCTGGTAGAGAGGGCATAAACGCGTCAATATCCTCGGGTTTGCCCACATCCATAGCGTGACAAAAGATCTTGACTCCATCTCCAACCTCTTTGTTTATCTCGCTCGCGGCCTTTTGAAGCGTATCGAATCGACGTGCGGTAAGGACGAGTCGAAGGCTCTTGGGTGAGGTACGGGCGAATTCGAATGCTGTGCTGCGGCCAATTCCTGATGACGCGCCTGTGATGAGAATTGTTTTGCCTTCGAGGCGTTTTGCCATGGCAGACGCCATCTTGATCTGCTGTGTGGAAATAAATGTATCGGAGTGATTGGACCTGCAGACGTCAACTGTGACGCTGCGTTGCTACCCCACATTGAGGAGCCGCAAAGCTGCAGTAGTGCCGCTGTGCCGATTGACGAAATGGCTGAAGGCGATGAGAAGACAGAGCAAGAAATGGGTTGCTGGAAAGAAGAACGAGAACCAGATAGAAGGTTCATACTGCATTGCTGAAGCTATCCTACCCGTGGATCAAAGAAGTATCCGTATATGGGGTACAATCTGACGCGTTGTAGTGCAAGACTCGATCGGGAAGAAAGCGCGACTTTGGGACCGCGAGAGGCTCCTAGATACGTCAAGGTTGAATACAATCGAGCTCAAATATGTCATGAACGTATCAGTAAATAAAACGGCAGCAATTCTCCATTCCAAAAATTTATCGAGTTGTAAGGTAAAAGAGTCGCGCTCTCATGTTTTGATGGTCTCTCTCGCTTATTCCGCGCAGAGCGATCAACCCGCTCCGCCTTCCGCGCCTCTCACGCAAAACTGGCCAATCAGAAATGGTATTATTGGCAGCGTTTTGTCGGATTTTTTGCAGGCCTGAAACTCACAGCAATCCGGCTTAGCTTAGCGCCTTCCAAATCACCCAAATCACTCACACTGCAGCCGCACTACAAAATCTCATCTCGCCCCGCAGCTTTTCATCCTTTCCTCTTACATATCACGAAATATCACCCAACGACCAACTTTCATCAAAAACTCCATCGCAACCGTCAATAGACGCGTAATTTCATCACCAAACAACTCTTACAACACTCCAAAACAACCTCATCATGACTGGACGTAAGTATTCCATCTCCCTGTCGCGTTATTTCGAAGTTCAGGTCGTCGTCGCCTCTACGGTCGCTGGTCAGCGGAGTTCGCGATGCTTATCGCGCTTCTACCACGGCCAATAGGCATCGCCTTCGACCTCAACACTGCACTTCGACACAACCTCGTCACATCAGTCCTTCCCATGGCTTGGTTGTTTTGACACGTTGCTGTCGCCGTCGTGCAGTAGCAACCCGGCCACGTATTTCACGATACCTTCATAAACTTTCACTAACGCGCTCACAGGCGGAAAGGGTGGCAAGGGTCTCGGCAAGGGTGGAGCCAAGAGACATCGCAAGATTCTTCGTGACAACATCCAGGGTATTACAAAGCCTGCTATCCGTCGTCTCGCTCGTCGTGGGTAAGCATCTTCTCCCTCCAATCCGCCTTGACGAAAGCTAACCTTCCTTCAGTGGTGTCAAGCGTATCTCAGCCATGATCTACGAAGAGACCCGCGGTGTCCTCAAGACCTTCCTCGAGGGTGTCATCCGTGACGCTGTCACCTACACCGAACACGCCAAGAGAAAGACTGTCACCTCCCTCGATGTTGTCTACGCCCTCAAGCGCCAAGGCCGTACCCTTTACGGTTTCGGTGGCTAAGCGTCTTCTCTTCGCACCTCTCGCACACTCCTACCTTTCGACTTCTCATCTTCGGCTACGATACTGACGAATGACCTTGGGCATATAGAACTTTTGATAGTCTTACTGCAAGACGGTCTAGCATGCTGTTTACGGCAGGGTTCGCTCATACTCTTTCATTTGGATATTCATATTCGACATCGACAGGACCTCGATCTGATCTCGGCACATCATCCTCGGCATACCTTTTGATAGTCTTTCGAGACGGTCTAGCAGCTTGTTTACGAGCGGGGTTTCTCGGGAATCTTGGGTTTGGGACTTCACACGCAGGTTGGGCAGAGTGGACTGGGATGGTTCCTCTTCATTAATGGGCGGGTGGCAACACGCGTATCTTGCTTTTTGGCGTTCTGGCACGGAATTATGGGATCCTGTGGACGTGGGGCGTCTGGAAAGGAATGAGAAACAACGATGACCTTGTGCATACGAGTGCAGAATCAATGGCCACAGGCCACAACACCAGAAACTTTCCTGATGTGATGAAATTGTGTGACGCGCCGCGCTTTACTACTAGAAGTTGTGAATCATTACACTCTCGACGTGATCGAATCTTCCTCCCCAAAACATTGCGACGAAAGCCTTCGCATCTTCTTACCAAGATCCACGCCTCTACACTCGGAGTCAGACATTGCTACCGCCTAGTCCCTCATAATGACTGATCTAGAACTGACAACAGAAGAGGCCCATTTGTATTCTCAGATTACCGACATTGCGGCCCATAATCACGAGATGCCCTTACACAAAATATCAGAGTATACTCATGGTCACCGACACACTCTCGACTCAGAAATTGCCATATCCGTAGGTCTCTAGAAGTAGGTCCCAGACAGAGATCGGAAGATGGTCACTCATTTACGCTTTCATATCATGGGCGTTCTTGAAAAAGAAAAGAAAATTCAGTAGCTTTCATCTTTTTTTCTGATGAGGTGAATGTACTCAAATTCGCGGGCCGTAGGTCTCTGACTACTGATATTGATACTTTTGAATGCATGGGAATAAGTAATAATGGAGGTGTTCTTAAAAGGCGGGTCCGAGGGAGGACGTATGTATGTATGGGTGGAGGGTTTTGAGGTAGGTAGGGAGTTGAGTTCACAATGCAAATCAGGGGTAGAAGTTCGAGGGCGCTGCTGATTTAATATGGACAGAACAGATTGGGATGGGTTATTCATTATTATTGATTGTAATTATCTTTTGAGTAGCATGTTCATCGTCTGCCATTGCTATTTTTTGCAAAAAGCCTTCCCCGTTCATCATAAACATTACTATTTTTCAGTCCATCTTATCCACGTCAAATCAATTCACTCTTCCCACCCCAAGCTTTCTCAAGTTGAGCAAGCTGCCATTCCGCCATCCACTCTAGAACAAAGATGATTTCCTGGGACTGGGTATCCTTCACAGGAGGGGGTGGAAGATAGTTTGGCGGGTAGTTAACCGTCTCATTCGCAAACAGTCCATTTTCATCCCAGTGATGGACAGCGCCTGAAATCAAGATAAATGGCTCGCTGGCAGTGCTAGTCCTGTTCACAGCAGTGCTGTTAAAAGGCGAAGCGTGAGGAGTAGCCGGTCTCCAAGGGTCCACCTCTCCGTCTATGAAAGCGAGTCGGGGGTAAGAGATATTGAAACCACCGTATTTGTTGATGGCGGTAACGTTTGGAGGGGTTGTGATGTTGAATGCGTAATTACAGATTAGAGAACTGTAGGCGAGGTCGATTGTGCGGGATACGAGGGGAAGTTGACTGGCGGGGACGCCGGAGCCGGTTTGGAGGTATCCCCATTGAGTGCAATATTGATAAGGCCAGGAGCGCCAGTCTTGAGTGATATCGTCTTGGGCGTAATATGTTGCGTTGTGGGTTGAGAAACAGGCGTCTTGGGAGCCGGAGCAGGAATCTACGGCGTAGTCGGCGAGCCAGCCGATCCAGTTGAGCATTGGTGTTGTCAGATTTCCGACTTCGTCTTCGTATCCTCCTTTGGCAAGGAGGTCGGCGACTATATCACTTAGGTCTTCAGTGTCGGGGTAGATGATGTCTTCCGAAGTAAGGTTTCCGCAATAGAGGTCGAAGGAGGGGTCGTTAACTGCTGGATCCCAGTTTCGGCCTTGCCAGCCTTCGATTCCGTATGCGAGGACTGAGGCGAAGTCATTGTTGTATGTTACGTTTGGGAGACCGAATGCGGATTTCAGTTCAGCGGTTGTTGAAGAATCGTTCAAAGCGAAGATGTTGTCGACTGCATGAGTGATCTTCTGGGTGTAGGCAACGCATTCTTGGTCTGCGTATTCACGGATTGGCTCGAAGTATGCCCAGTAATCCCAGATGGCTTCTGTGACACCAGAGGATGAGATTGTGCCTGTGTCTGTTAGTTTTGATGCTCAGTAAAGGGTTGTGGTGTGATTTACCCCAGAAAACGTCCGGGTATAATTTCCTCAAGAAGGCATTGAAAGCTCCAGCATAACTTCCTCCGTATCCCAGATATGCCGTATTTGGGGCTGTGAGGTTATATTTCTCCAGTCCCTCAAACACGACATTATTCGCGAAGTATGCCTCGTCCGCAAGAGCTTGATCCGTAGTCAAGAACCTCATACTCTCCGTCGACAGATTCGCAGTAGGCCAACTGGTACCATAATATCGATGTTCAAGCACAACACCAATCCCATTTGTAGCCACTGCCAACTCATGAAGCAATCCCTTCTGCAAATACACCAACCGTCCCGTCCCATCCGTCTCTCCCGACTGCAGCACAATTACAGGCCCACCCGGCTTGTAATACGTAGCATCAAACCAGTACCGCAGATTGAACTTCTCGTTTGTGTGTGGCTCGTACAGAGAGTCGTTGTGGAAATGATCAACTGGAACCGAGAGATTGTATGCGGGGTAGAGGAGTGTGGGGTCGGTGTCGTCGCGTTTGAGGATACTTCTGCTCGAGATGGTGTTTCTCTGATGTTCTGGTCAGTTTGGGGCAATTTGGAGAGAAGAGAGATTGAGACGTACTCGGACTTTGCGCTCAATGGCGCGTTCGTGGACTGCTGCGAGAGTGGCGGTCGCCAGCCCAAGCAGCGCACATATTGATCCGAACTTCATCTTGAAGCTGCGAAGACAAGACAGCTGGAGAGAACGAAACGAAAATGTTCAGGACCTGCATGTCGTTCTCGTCAGCATTATTTCCTGGCATATCGAAGTAATTTGGATCTGCCTTGGCGGTAAAGCATCAACCAAACGTGGGGTAAACATACCTTCTCAACCACGATTCTCGGAAGTCTGAAGTCTCGCAGACCCTGAGCGGCTACGCAGCTTATATATATCATACATGCTGCTGTGCTCCCTTCGGTCAATCTAGTCCGGTCATGACTTCCCCGCTCCTATTCAATATGAAGAAGGTGCCTTTGGAATGGGATGACGATCTCTCAGGGCTTGGTTATCGTGATGGCTGGGAGCTGCCCGAAGAAGGTTAGGGACAGGAGGTGCTACAGGGAATGCTGCCGCTAGCCTATGCGGCATTTTAAGCGTCGACGGTTCCTGGAAGACTTCTTCCCGTTTGTATCCTTCCTGTTCCTTTGTATTTTGTTTCTCGAAACATACGCTTGCTTCCGTTTATTCAATATCTGACAGTAGCAACTCGAGGCAGTAGCTTGGTACAAGTCATTACTAGCATCGGTCTTTTTGCCCGTTTGTTACGGCTCAGGATATCGAGCAGAAAATGGGATATTTGAAGCAGCAAATTGCATCAAAGGCGACCAAGTATCCCAGTCCAAGGTAGCACCAGGTGTAGGTACATGCGTGCCGGCTTTATCAATTAACGGGTTTCCAGATGAAGCTCAAACAGCGTGCTTTGACATATTGTTATGTCTTGCTCAGCGCTGGTCTGAAAATGTTGTCCATCTATCATGCCATGCTGTTTCAGTTATTTCATCGCGTCTAGGAGGGGTCAATTTTCAAGAATGTCTGAAGTCTCAGCATCATTCTCGTCGGATTTCCGTATTCGGATGGCGGCGCAGCTGCAGGGGTCAGCTGAGTTGATTATAGCAAGAAATTCTCAGAGGGCTCAGCCTCGTGCTTCCAGAACTCAATTGCACGACAGAAAGCGACCCTCTTCTCTGACCCCTTTTCTCATGAGCGTGCGATTTGAGAACCCTTCTGTGTACGCGCTTCAGCAACTTCCCTGGCCCTGCTCCCTCCGCTCGACACTACCAACCAGCAGCACGAAAACTCCTCCATTGCAAACTGACAGGAACCGAAAATGTCGTTCGGATTCTCTATTGGAGATTTCATCTCTGTCGGGACATTGATAGCGGACATCAGCAGGAGTTTATCGGAGTCTGGCGGCGCAAAGTCCGAGTATCAAGAACTCGCTAGGGAACTCGACAGTCTCCAGCAGGCGCTGGTACATTTGGACAGCCTTCAACCTCGCGACTCATCCTCTGCGAATATCGACTCGATCAAATATACCGCTTTAAGCTGCAGACGACCTCTCGAACATTTTCTCGCGAAGATCAAGAAGTATGACAAGTCACTCGGAACATGGAGCAAAGAGAGTCGACTTAAGAGCACGGTGAACAAGTTGGGGTGGGCATATGGGCAGAAAGACGAAATACGAAAATTGCAAAGCTATTTGAATATTCACGTTGGAACCATCAATATACTACTGGCTGAGCACGGTTTAGAGATGATGAATATCGCGTCGCAAAAGGCGGAAACAGACCATACACAAATTCGGGAAAGATTGGATGATACTCGAAGTATTCTCAGCTGGATCAAGGGCAACGTTTCAGCTCAGTCATTGGCAGTAAAACTCACGAACTCTATGCTATCAACACTGTTTGATATGATTACCGGAGAGCTGCGAACATCTCTGAAGTCATTGGAGGCGATTGTGGCAAAGGTCTGGTACGTCAAATCCGATTTTCGTCTGCTTAGCAGCAGGTTTCTCGTCATTCTCTCCGTCGTAGTGTCTGAAAAGCGCTAAGCCCACATCCTATAGTGTTTCAACCCAGCAAATATACGGGATGGTAATTGACATCCAAAGCTCGCGTGCTTTGGGAGATGCAAGGTGGACCTTCTTCCAAGCTCCTTTGATAGTAGAGGACGCTCTGGGACGGAAGTTTCCTGTGCCGTCTGAGTATGACTACACTCTGCTGGAGAGTATCATCAAGTATCGTTTCTTCGACGGACCTGGCTCTATGAATGTCAGAGCTGGCAATTTTGAGCTGTTCAAAACGAAGGACAGCAAGTATGTCCTTTCATCTAACACACTATTACTGCCAGGCACTGGTGTCACTATGGCCATCCTGGTGAGTAAGCCAGAGCTCACTGACCATATATGCCCAATGCCTCTCTGCAGGTCTAGCCAAAGCACCGAAGCCCTGGGTGGAGGACGACTCTGGTAAGCCCAGCTTGGCTCAAAGTAACTATAGTGTTGGCTAATACCTTCTTCTTCTCCTCAGCTGCCAATGCAATGTCTGGTTCGACAAATCAACGAAAACGCGAACTATTCTCCAAGACAATCTAGATGCTACAACCCCACAATGTACTGTATCGAAGCCGGGCAAGCAAAAACTGGACCATGACCCCGATTCGGGGCCTACTCCACACAAACGGTTGAAGCCCACAGACGCAGAAGACGATTTTCACCTGTTAAAGAATGTAAAATGGACTATGGAGGCTACCATTGTTGAATCTGTATCTAAGTCTTCTCCACCGCGGTAAGTACAAAGCTTTCTTGTCCATGAAAACAGCTGACAATCATGATCCAGAATTCCAAAGAATGATACTACATCTTCGGAGTCGACAGTCGGTGTATCTCAGGATGATCGTCTCAATGCTCTTTTGGCCAAGCGTGCAGAGTTCGAAGCCGCACAGGCTGAAATTCAGGCTGAAATTGTTTCTCTTTTACCTTCGACTTCCACAACACGTACTCACCACCGAAACCCCCCACACAAACAGCATTTAGATTCCACCAACATTCCTCCAGAGTCAGGTACTACCCTCGCCGGTGGTCACAGGAGTAAGACTACCTGTCGAATAATGGGTTTGGATGATGCGGATGATAGTGAGGATGATGATCAGGCTCAACGTCAATTCAGATCAGATTATGAGTATTTTCAGTCTTTGAGTTCGCCGGGTACTCCTGCGCTAGGTAAGCGCCAGGGGAAGTTGTTTATCAACTTGTCGGCCGCTATGGAAGAGAGTGATGATGATGAGTCCTTTTAATCTGCACCACGTCTCTGTGGACATTGTGGGCATTGCTCAATCCTCCTGAGCCTCGAAGCCTTTCGAGCAGTGCCGCGACCATGAAACCTCCTATGTATGATCTTCCCCAACTTGTCTCTTCCAGCAGGCCTAATGTTTAATAGAATCGGCTCGAAGCAAATGCACAACAGCGAAGAACTATTTCACAGCGATTAGCACTTCTATGGCTCGCATGAAAGTGCAAGTGCCTCGACCAGAACACGACCTCGAGATTTCAAGGCTTCAATGTCCGTCGTCTATCTTCCATTATCTTCTGAAGTTCGCAGATAGAAGTCAGATTGCACATTCGGATGCTCGAAGAACTGTCCCTCAATTCATTCTCAGTAATCAATTACGCTACCTCGTACTGACCCTCGCTTCCCTATCCAACATCTGATCCACCGACGCTTCCATAGCTTTAAAGACGTGTAGAGGCACTTGATCCTCCATCCCCTACACAAACCACCTGCCCTACGAAAGCAACGCTCCGGACTTTCACCCCGGACTATTGAAAGGACCAACTAGAGAGCTCGAAAACACCCGTTCTAAGCCCTTGTAGCGCATCGCCAGGGGTTTGAGGCAGCGTTGAAGAGTCTTACAGAGATTTATGCCTTGGCATAGCAAGGTTTGGAAGCTTCTTTGACTTTCCCGAAGAGCTTTCGGGCCTTTGTCTTTCGGAATGTCAAGGGTCTACTAGCAACCAGTACACATTCAGACATTTCGAGAGACAAAGGCCCTTACAAGTGCTCGAAGGCTCTTCGCTTGCAAGCTTAGCGGCTAAAAGTTGGCCGTTTAGCTGCGGATTTGAGAAATAAAGTTCTTCAAGTTCTTTTCTCTCTTTCTCTTTATCATCTATAGTATACAAAGTGAGTCTGCGTAGAACTCGTCATCCCACTTCACATCCTCATCCTCAGAAGCAATGTCATCCTCATCAAGCGCAACACCATCAGACATTCGCTCAAAGATTGGAAGCTAGGTCCAAATTAGCTTGGTGTTGGGCATCGTTTTACCGACGCGGGATGAGATGTGCAACAAAGCTTTCTCATTGTCCCAGACAATATGGGACTTTAGTCATTTGAGTTAAAGATGATGCCAAGTTGCTACCAAAACTATCCTGGGCTAAACCCAAAGCAGGCAAGCGGCAGTGTGTCGTGGACGAAGATGTGCAACGAAATATTCTCAATGTCCCTGTTCAAGTTAAGACTTTCTATCTTCTTTAATAACAAGAAGGCGTCCCTGCTTTTTGAACAATCATTTTGAAGCTAGGCTACATACAGAAATGTCCAGACTGTCCGCTCAGCGTCGCGCCGATACGAGTAGATGTGCAACAAAAATCGAGCATTGTCCTCCTGACTTTAGGACAATGAAGGGATTTCGTTGCACATCTACGTCGGCGCTACAGTAAATTCGGTCCGGCAAAGTGCCCCAGTTTTTGCCTCCTCATTCAAAGATCGAAGGACGGGTGGGAAAGGTCGCTCTTCAACGGAAACGGTGTCTTGAGTTGACTCCAGAACTGATGCACGGCCTCACAATGCAAAAACATTTCTCGGGCAAATCCAGCTGCAAACATCCGCTCATCCATCCATTCATGCATACATTCCATAAATCATCAAACAACCTTCGCGACCTCATCATGCTCACTAATCTCTCTCTCTTCCCTCTTCCCCCTAAAAATCTCCTCCTCATTCTTCACCACCCCCTCATCCGGCAGCATAACCTTATCCCCAAACGCCGCCGCAATCTCCTCCAAACTCTTCTGCTTTGTCTCTGGGAAGAAGAACCACGCCATCACTAGAAAGAAAGACGAACATCCCACGAAAACATAGTAGTAGTTTTGTTTTATCCTTGCGAAAGCGGTGGGTCCTGCTTCGGTGATGGCGACGTTGACGACGAAGTGACTAAGGGCGCCGAGACCCATGACTTTGGAGCGGAGGGCGATGGGGAGAATTTCGGCGCCGTAGGTCCAGGTTGTGCTATTGATCATTCCGTCTGGAAGTTTCGTGTCAGTGGGGAGTTAATAGGGAAAAGGGGCAGGGGGGCTTACAGTAAACAACGGCGAAGAGGTAGATTCCTAGAACGGCAAAAGCTTTTCCGACCGCGTTGTCTGTGTTTTGAAACTTCATTTGCATTATTGCGGCATAGATCTCGACGATGACGATTCCGGCCAAGCCGGAGATGAGCATCCTGTATTTTGGTTAGCCTGGGACATGAGAAGGGCGGATCTTGAGGGCAATGAGTTTTGAAGAGAAGGTTTGAAGGTGACATACTTGCGACGTCCCCATTGATCAGTCAGGAATGCGGAGGTAAGACAGTTGCAGAGGAATCCAACAGTGCCGTATATACCTGCCAAACAGAGGATCGTTGTCGAACTGATTCCGAGGGATTTGTACAAGATTGCTTGACATGGAGTTAGCTTGAAGTTTCAGAGCATAAGAGGAGATTTTTGTTACTTTGGTAGTACGAAATGACGTTTGTGCCCGTGAGAGATGTCATCGTCTGCACCGCAACAGCAACCAAAACACGATGCTTGAAAAGCCTCCAGATCTCTCTGTAAGAAGTGATTTCTCTCTGCATCTCATACTCAATCTGCGTCTGCATGAAAGCAAACTCCTGATGCACCTCATCTACATTCAAGTCCCTTCGAATCTTTAAGAACTCGCGTCTTGCTTTCTCGATCTGACCATCTCGTACTAATTGTCGTGGCGAGTCAGGCATGAAAGTGAAGAGGCCGATGAAAAGGATGATTCCGAATGGAATTTGGAGTCCGAGGGGTAGGCGCCATTGTGTTGGTCCGTAGGGGGCGAAGCTACAGGCGAATCCAACCCAATTTGACATCATTGTACCGAAGGAAATACCACAGCCTGAAATGCCTCCGATGAGACCTCGATGGTGTGGAGCAGAGATTTCGCTGAGATATACAGGCACGGTTCCGATGAGACCTCTGATATAGGCATTAGTATGGCTCTGCAACTCGAAACTCAGGGGAGCATTTACCCAACAGCCATTCCAGCCAATATACGACCTGCAAGGAACATTCCGAAGTTGACAGATGCTGTTTGAAGAATCGTTCCAATAGTGACGATGATGCACATGAGTTGCATAAGGCGAAGACGTCCGAGCTTGTCACCAGCAACGATCTGAAAGATGCCACCAACACATTCTCCCGCGATGTATGTAGCCACCACCTGCATTGATCAGCCGAGCTCTCTTGGGAGATTGAATTGTACTGACAGCTCCAGTTTGGGCAGTTGTAGGATGATTGAAATAATCTTTCCAGCTCTGGTGTGCAATTGTGGTCGTGACGATACCGGAATCAAACCCCTTTTTTCATACAATTAGCAAGGATTCTTTGGTCTGGTATGGCTTGCAATAGACTTACAAAAAGGAATGTCCCAATTGCAGCAAAAGCTGCGCAGCCTATCCCGTATCCATCTAGTTTCTGAACCATTGTGACGGAAAGATCGGCAACGTCGAATTGTCAGAACTGGAAAAAGTTGACACGGGGAGATGGTGATATCGAACAGAACTAAAGAGGAGCATAGCGCCTCTATATAGACGCGTTCCTGATCGCTGGGACATGGTCAGCCTTGGCACTGGGGACCGTACGACCGTTTTTTGGGATGTGGGGATTTGGGGAATGGGGTCTCCTGTGGGGTGGAGTTCACGCATTTGATGGGACAGCCATGTTTGTTGTCGGTGAAGTTGGGGATCCCACCAATGGAGAATTAGATCTTGTCGGGATGCTGTCGGCTCGCGTCGCTTTCTGAAGGCGGCTATGATTTCCGCCCCGATCGGGGATTGTTCGGCTCGCTTTGTCGCTTGCGCTAGGTGCTTCTGGAATAGGGGGGTCATCCCTTGACTCGTGAAGCGAATACCAGGCCAGGAGTCAGCTGATTAGGATAGTTGTGAAGGGGAGGACCAGGAGCCTTACCGGGACAAAGTTGCGACTTGGAGATATCTTCTTGTCTTCAGCCAGGTGCTGCAACTTTGCTCAAGAAATCGCTGTCGAGCTCGAGGTCAAAAGATCTTGCTTCTGAATCAGGTGACGAGATTCGCCGACTCGGCAGAGACTCGCACAGAGAAAGCGGCATGATTGTTAACGTTGTCAGTTCCTCGAAAATGTGCATCGTTAGAAATCAGACTGGGAAGTCAAGAAACGAATCATGAGATCCTCCTCAAGCACGCAAATAGAAACAGGCCAGGCCAGGCCCTGCTGTTTCGTCGTAAAGTACAATTCTTAAATTCTTATCCCTAACACATTAGGGGCTATTCAATTCATTCGCCCAAGGTATTGACGTTTGTGCTCCTCTCTTCCCAATCGTCTTCGCAGCAGCTGCGTTGGCCGTCAGGACCGCAGCCTTGATATCGACGTCTCCTTTCACAACCTGCAATGCATACGCTCCGACGAAAGTATCCCCAGCAGCCGTAGTATCAACAACCTCGACTTTCTTCGCCTTGACCAAACCACTGCTACTACTCGAGCTTGAGAAGAATACTCCTCTGCCGCCCAAGGTGAGCAGGACATTCTTTACGCCGCGACCATGAAAGACTTCTGCCACAGCTGGTAACTTTGTGTCGTCCTCAATTTCGTCAGCACTGCAGCCTGATAATATAACTGCCTCAGTCTCATTGACAACCAGATGTGCCAGTCCGGTGTAGGCTTCTCCGGGGAGCTCTACTGCAGGTGCTGGATTGAGCAGGACCTCCACGTTTTGAGTCCTTGCGGCGCGAAGAATCTCCAGCGTTGCCGAAACCGGTATTTCAAGCTGTAGGATGATCAAAGACGGAAGTGGCAGTGGCAGTGCTTGAAATTGTGTCGGTGTCAGGGAGTAGTTAGCGCCTGCACTGAGGAGGATGCGGTTCTCGCCGGACGTCTCTTCGACAAGAATGACAGCAACACCGGTCTCGACATCGTTCTTGATGGCCACTCCAGAGGTATCGATTCCAGTTGACTGTAGATCTTGAAGGAGCATCGAGCCATGCGCATCGTTACCTACAGCCCCAATCATCTTGATTATCGCTGATCCATTTTGTAAATCGTCAGGTTTCCGTGACAGCTTAGCGCATGCACAAGCTTGGTTGCCGCCCTTTCCTCCAGATCCAACTTTGAATGAAGTTGCATGTAGTGTTTCGCCCCCATTGGGTATCCGAGAGGTGTATGTTGTGAGGTCTGCATTGAGGGATCCAATGACTGCTATGATGGGTAGAGTTGGAGCTATCGATTGCGAAGACATTGTGGAGCTGGTCCCCCTGGAGTTGTGAGCGAGTTTTCCGGAGGGAAGGTGCGGAGGAGGCGGAATTGTTTCCCTCTGCTCTGACTCCCAACTTCTGAGCGCACCCTTGATCCTCTTCAATCCTCTTCGTATCCATCCTTTCTGACGAAGTTTCTGATGTTCTGGGGAGTTCCGTCTGCACCATGGGCCTCCTCGCGTCGCATCGGCTTGTCGCGTCGCTGTCCATCACCACGTGGAGAAGAAGCCTAGCGCAATGTCGTTCCGAATGTTCGGAGCCTCCATTCTCCACTGTCCTAGCTGGTCCGGCTTGTCTCGCCATGTTCCGTTTCGTATTCGATCTTCATACGATGGCAAAGCACGAGTTGAATATATCGTGCATGACCGTTCTGACGTCCACTCTTACTTTTGAGACGTCTTGCCTCTTTTGAACTTCCATAAGCACTTGTGCCGTGACTTTTGCATTCGTCGCCACCTGCTCCATATTGTTGATCTGGACAATGATCCATTCCCTCACCTCGGGGTCGTTCTCCTCGGTCCCCCACATCAAAAGTGGCCACAGCATATTGACGGGTAGCATTTCCTGCTCTGGGCTCGACGCAGCTCCAACCTCAACCATCAACCGAGCCGTGTTCCGAATGTTTGAAATCGCCTTCTCGGTATCAACCGATAGTGGCAGGTGTTTGTAGGCGACGCGATGTAAGTGGATCTTTGATGCATTATAATTTGCAAAGTAAGTGCGGAATGTCCTTGTGATCGTGAAGACTAGGCTTGGAGAGATGTGTGCCGGGGTAAGCTTGCCATTCAATGCATAGTCCATAAGTGGTGGACGAGAGTCCCAGAGCGTGCCCAAATCTCGCGAGATTTTGGCAGCGATACTCATCACCTCTGTTTCGTCCTCCACTGTGCCGCGAGACCGATGCCATGGGTCTATCTTCGAGATGCGACCCATAAATGATTGGATTCGTTGGAAAAAGAAAAAGCCAGGCTGGTACAACGTATCGAATAGCACGTCCTCGACGTTGGCTTCGCACACCTCATTGCTATTACCACCTGCCTCTGTCATTTCAGTGCTTGCAGGTGATGGCTGGGCAACAATGTCATCGTTGTCTGATAGGAAGAGACCCTCGCCACCTGCAGTCACGGCTCGAGCATCCAAAAGACGCATCCACGAAATGAGACGCTTGCTGACCATGCGGAGTTGGGATTTATCTGCTGCTTGAAAGGCCTCATAGGCTTCTTTGAGGTTGGCGTGTGCGTCTACAATTCTGCCTTCCAAGAGATCGATGTAGCTAAGAAAGAATAGCGCTGCAAGCATATGTTCAAATGTTGTGGATGAAGGACTCGCCCCTGAGAATATCCCTTCTGTCCTCTGTCTCGAAAGCTCCAATCTTGCATTGTCGTACCATTTTTGGTACTTTGGTGGCTGACTCTGAGATTTTCGACCCAACAGAAGCTCTGAAAATGCCAAGATGGCGTAGTGTACCATGGCTGAGTTGTTAGACATTGATACCAACAGCTGCCGCATAGAGGACCATCTGAGCTGCGTCTCGACTTGGGCGATGATCGGTGGTACCACCGTCTGGATGAAGTAATCTTTGAGCATCCGCTCTTCGAACGAGTTGCCATTGAGACCCGAGGGCTCGAAAGCAGTTCTCGAGTTTCCAGAGAAGTCTGCACGGTCCAGGGATTGAATAGAATCTTGAGGATTCGGGTTCCGGCCATTGAAGAGAAATGATGAAGAGTTCATGGACTGTGTTTCTTCCTGGAAGTATATAAGTTCTGCGCCATCAAGCGAAGACATTGTATTATGTCAATAAAGAAGCTCATCACTCACCGCCTCATCTCGTTGTGCTAGAACATCCATATCTGGAAAGCCCAAATCCCGCCAGCGGGTTGGTTGCATAGTGCCACTTTGCAATTCATGATCCCACATGAAACTTGCATAGTCAAACATGTCGTTGAACGAACCATCAATGGTGGCTTGCCTCGAATCATTCAGTTCTGAGTTGCCAGTGGTCGTTGATAGGTTTTCATGCCCAGAATTTACACCCATTCGTTCATCATTGCCGCTCTCAGACGTCTGCCTTGGCATCTGATTGATACTCGTGACTGGTCTCCAGGTACACTGAAGATTTAGGCGCTCGCAATGTGAACATCGAGGCTTCTGTTCATTGCACCGCACCTTCCGTCTTCGACATGTTAGGCATCCTGCCTTTGACCTTGGTGGACGACGGTTCGGGATGGATCCAGATCCTGAGCCGGGCTCTCCGGGAGAGGAGTGAGTGACCGAGGCCATACCATCCCTGCTGTGTACAGCGCCGTCGTGGTTGGTGATGGATGAGTAGTATGGGGATGCAACATGAAAGGGGGAGAAAAATGAGTTTGGAAGTGGGGTGCGGGGGACTAGACTCAAAAGAGGTTAGTTCCGGAGGGCTCGCATCCCAAATATTTTAGGCTTCAGTCACTAAATTTCTGGCGTCTTGCAGGCTTCGACTCTCTATTTTTCAACGCTCACCACCTCGTAACTCGTAACTTCACCCTCCATTGTCATCACTCCCAAGTCTCAAATAATCTAATTTCCCAAGTCCTATTATGCCATATCTCCATGACGCCTGCATCCTTCATTCATGTCATCAATTTCATGCTCTTTTCTTCAAGCTCTTCTCCTTCGCCTCCAAAGGTCGCATCGTCTCCATAATCCAGGCTTGCTTCTTCGCGTCGCTGTATCTGGGATATGGCCGACGAGTATGGCAGCTCGACTCAGGATATCCCAAGTACTGAGCAACAACCCACTTCGTACCGTTGATTCCGCCCTTTGCAAAGCCCCATTCAACAGCTGCAAGATCAATCTGAGCCTGCTCTGCTTCCTTGCTTCCGCTGATGGCGAGATTGTAGAGCTCGATGCATGACTGCCAGATTTGTTAGTGGCTTGAAAGAAAAGCTAGCATCAAGGTAACGTACTTTTGGGTAGATATTTGCAAGTCCAGTGATAGTTCCAGTTCCACCACACGAGATTGCAGGCAACAACCAATCGCTCTGTCCTGCCAAAGCACAGAAGGTTTCTGGGGCAAATCTCGACCGCACACGAGCGACCTTGGCAATACCACCACAAGTCAACTTCACACCCACAATATTTGGGTGATGACCCAATTTCTCAAGAATCTCCGAGTTGCAATCAAGACCAGAAGAGACACCTGGGAAGTTATAAATCAAAACTGGAACAGGACTTGCGGAAGCAAGCTATAGATGCAAAAGTCAGCCAAAACCTCCGAACAAGGAAGGCACGTGAGATAACGAACCTCCTCGAAGAATGCGATAATTGCATCTTCATTCATCGCAAAGTGGAAATAGCTTGGGACCAAGACGAGAGCAAAATCAGCACCTGACTCCTTTGCTAGCTTTGTCTCCGCGATGACTTGTTGTGTTGATCCCCCACCGCAGCCGAGAATGACGGCCAAGTCTGGACGGCCGAGCTCGATTGCGAGTTCTCGTGTTGTCTTGACTAACTGAGCCTTTTCGGAGGAACTGAGTGTTACTGCTTCACCGTTGGTGCCAGCGATGACGACTGCGAGGATATTTGTCAGTGTTAGATCATGAACGCGGGGTAGCCTGAGGACGTACTTCCGTGCAAGCCAGACTCGATCAAAAAGCTCAGGTGCTTCCTTTGAACGTCCCAGTCAATCTCTTGGTCGGCACCATCGCGGAACCATGTCAAACTAGGAACGTGGACTCCAGGAGGGAATGGCTTTCCAACCTTTGTGCCATTTGTTCCGTTGGTGACGGTCATGTTGAGCTTAAAAGAATGTTTTGTGGATTTGCAGGATTGAACGAAAGTACAGGTATTTTCGGAGACGATGAAAGCAAGGCTGGAGATTTGTACTGAAGATGGAAACAGCCAAAACAACACCGAGGGGCATCAACAAAGTTATTGAAAGCCAGCTCGCTGCCCCTCCCCCACTGTTCCCCACAAGTAAACAGGCGATAGGCCGTTTGGAGAACTCCGGAGCAGAGATCCACTTCGAATGTCGTGACACTCCATCTTCCCAAAGAAGCAATCCGATAGGTCTTAAAAAGAGTAAGCCCAATCAAGGTCCGAAATTATCGATGTGGAGTTCCTGCATAAAGGGGCTCGCTACAGTTGCCGAGTGCGACCCGACGCGATGGCGAGCCCAACATGGAAGTGGGGAAGGTGCCTGTGTGCCGATGCCGATGGCAGATGTTGCTCATCTTGTGACCTTTAGATATCTTGCGGTATGCGATGCTGATGGCAGATGGGAGTTTCTACAAATCTTCTCAGTGTTCGAAGATGGTCACATGCAATAAGTCTCATTCCGATTAGATCAGGGGTAGTGGGGTAGAGCCCATTTCCTGAGAACTCCTTCAAAGAAGACAAGAGAGTTATCACTGAGGAGTTTCATTTCTGGGAAACATGATTCTACGAAGTACATGCCTTATTATCTTTCCGCATCTTTCATTATTTTGCATATTTGAGAGTCAGTCTCACCACAAGAATCTCGTCTGCTTGAAGTCAAGTTGAGCGGGGTGTTTTGGTCTGGTGAGCACAACTTTGAACTTGACTATGATAGTATTGTCGTTCGAATAATTAATCTGCATCATGAGGTTGCAAATCGTCCACAAGTCAGTGATTTACTGATGGCTAAAGCCGATGAGGTGAATAACGAGGCACGAAAGCTCAGCAAAGAGTTGCAAGACTGGGCAGCTCAGATCCCCAGCACCTGCACCCCGCGGCGACACATTCTTGCAGAACATGCTACATATCCAAGCAGGCACTTTTACTCGACATCAGCCTACAGCTTCCCAAAACTTGCATTCTCCAGTGCCTGGAGCCAGTATTCTGCTATGAGAATACTTATCAATAGTACCCGTTTGAGGGTTCTGGAACTGGGTCGTCCGAATTTATTGGTCTCCGACTATGGAGAGCAGCGCCTAGAGTACACTACTCATTTGAAGGCAATGGCGGATGAGATAGCATCGAGCATACCTTTCTGCCTTGAAAGATTCAGCATCAACAATTCCAACTCGTCGACCAGCAAAACTTCGATCACGTTCAACGAAAACGAGGAAATCAAGCCGTATCTAGCCGGTCTGGCAGCATGGCCATTGACCATTGCTTCGGGCATCAAAGAGGTAGATTCTAGGTAGTATTTGTGGTTCAGGTCTGAACTTGTAAGACTTGGCAAAATATTAGGGGATGCGGCCCTTGGAGCGCGGAGTCCGATCCATGGGTCGTGCTCTGAAGAGGGGGTGCTAAGTCGTGATAGGCAGTGTAGTTTCACCGCTGGAAAAGGGTTTCTAGAAAGCTCGGGGCAGGCCAAAGTAACACCCTAGAGACATGGGTAACGATTCAACGAGACTAATATTACCCCGTTCTAGCACCGAGAATGACGAGAATGAACAATATTAAAACGCGAACGGACAATATGGAGAGATTCGCCAAGGGTGGCTGGCCATGCTAGGACTTGCTCAACAGACTCGCTCAACGGTCAGGACATTCAGTAAATGGTAGCGGAGGCTTCGAAGTTCAGAAATGAACTAACTATCTAGAAGCACCTCCCGCACCACGGCAAAGGCTAGTGCGTTGGATCGGACTGTTTGGCAGGCCATGGAAGAACAAGCGTGGAGTGATTTTGCAGTTTCAAAAGATACTTCCGTTCAATTGCAGCAGGTACTTTTTGTCTCCCAGTTTCCAGCACAGGGGCTGCCTAACATCTCTTGAATAAAGACACAAAGCCCTTCTCACTCCAGATACCTTACAAACGCAACCGGGAACATCAGCTTGTCACACTCTGGGAATCCCATTCTGAACACGCCATCAACATATGTCGTCCGCGCAAGGAAATTTTCCACCAACTCCTCCACTTTCGCATCCTCAACACCTTGTATCTTGAGGGCCGAGAGCAACAGCCTTGCAGCATGCACGCCGTAGGCCACGTATCGGTATGTTTCGTATGTGTTCCCCGCCGCGATTGCAAAGCTGGTCATGGCCTCCCAAACTGCGCACTCGAGTTGTTCTTGCGTAGCCTCTTCCGGCCCAATGACAACGACGACGTTGATGGATTTGGTCGAGACTCTGACATCGAAGGATCCAGGCTAAGACGGAGTCAGCATCCGTAGATACAGCAGAGCAGATCATGAAGTTACCAAGACTGTCAAGCAGGCAATGATCTCCAAGAATCTGTTATGAATGCTCTTCGCATAATCCCACTGTTTCTTGGAAAGCGACGGAACATTCTAAAGATTGATCAGTCCTTCTGTTACAGTAAATAAATGTGGCGAGGAGGGGAGGAATACCGCGTCTTGAATCATCCGAATGAAGGCTTTCCCTTCCATTTCCAGAATCCGTTGAACTTCGTCATCTGAAGGCGGTGCCATTGCGACGAGATCTCCTCCGGCGTATCAATCATGACGGTGAATCGAGATTCTGAAAGCGAGTACATGGAGTTCAAGGAAGGAAAGTGCACATCAAGCACCGGGAATGGTAAGCGCACGCGAAGCTCTCGCTTCAGGAAACTGCGACCTGTAGTACATCTTGAGCTTTTGTCTCGCTATGAGTTTGAATGACTGTGCAGTAGAAGCAAGAATGATATTTTGCAACAAAAATTCGAATCAAAGAGTGTGAAAGTTCTCGTCATTCAATCTCCAGGGCATCTTTGGCACGGCCACGCTCGTACCCTTAATGCATAATTCGCACTCTAAGAACCAATTGTAAAGCACTTTGATGAGACTGAATGGCCAAGATTAGAGAATGCCTCCTTCAGGATTGCTGACCAGGTAATGTACCTGCATATAGAAGTTCCCTTGACAGCGACATAGAAAGCCTTGCACAGCAAGGTCTACTCGCCGATTAGCCCATGATCAAGCATCAGCCTGAGCCACAGGAACCGAGAAGCTTGGAAATCATTGTTGCGAATCGCTGCTCCTTCGTGAAGTCGAGCCGCGAAAATAGCAGTCAGCACTTGTCTCGCTCCCCTTAATTCAGCAACATGGTGTGCCATTTTATTCCCGAAGTTGTCAAAAGTCATTGATACAGCCTCGGAAGCTGTTTGGACTTTCAATTTCGGCGGATCCTTGCTGTCGATTGAAGAAAAATGGGGTTTCAGGGTCCGACTAGGACTTTAGTCGATTCAAAGAGGAAGATATAAGACGCCTCCATGTCCAGACTGACGAACATCATTCAGACATCAATCAGCTCCATCATCGAGCTTCTTTCAAAGTCAAGATCCTCAAAACCGATCATAGCCTCCAATCGCAACTGAACAACCATCAATATGCAGTTCTCAAGCCTCACCCTCCTCAAACTCGCCGCCACCGCCTTTGCCCTCCCCATCAGATCTCACCCGCCGTACAAACTACAACATTTAGACCTACATCGACCTGAAACTCGAAGGCAACTGCTTCGAAGTCAACGGCGCGTACGGCACTTGCACGGACGCACCGGCTACCTCCAATGACGAGATCTCTTCTATCGCTGGCGATCAACGAGCTAGTTGCCAGGCCTTCATGAATGCGGGATGCAAGAGCAATTGGTTCCTTGTCCCGAAGGGTGAGCAGATGACGAGAATCCCGGTGGAGTTCAATAATCAGATCTCGAGCTTTTCGTGCTAGTTTGGAGGACAAAACCGATGAGTGAGAAATGGAGTTGGTGCTTCGCGGATGGTTAGTTTGCATAGCGTGGATTTTGTTGAACAGATTGGTATTGGTGCATAGCGATATGGTATTGGATAGCATACAGTGAGCGAATCTTGCATTCAAGAGTGTTTGTGTATAGAATCTGTCGCGGTCTGCTGCATGACCTCTTAGCATTTTGACTAACTCAATTAAGCCCACTTTCAAATACTCACATTCCCCGCATAGCGCTGCGTGATGAGAATTTGAGAAGCCAATTTTGTTCCCTAATCTGCTGCTCCTGTGGCATCCGCATGACTTGACTTGGTGATGGCCTGCGCATAAACTCTAGCACGTTGTAGAAGACCTCTGATAGCCCAACTATTATATATACTGCGCCTACGACTTTTGGCAGCGAGAAAGTCTCAATATCCTTGGGGTTTTACTTCCGGAGGGGTCAGAGGCCTTCCGCAACGTGCAGTACTGTAGGCAAAGCGAGAAAGGACCAGCTTCCGATTGAGAGACCAGAAGGCCACGAAAGCCCGCTGTTTCCCAGGTACAGGGAAAATGATCAGTTATAGGATCAATACAAATGTGCCTCCAACAAATCTTTTAGTGTCTTCGTAAATGTTCGTCTTGTTGCAAAGGGTGGTCCGCGTCTCAGAGAATGTCCGTCGGCTTCTGATGCTCGGCCAGTATTGGTAGCTGGGATTTTTGGTGGAAGATGGTGCGTTGGGTTCGAGTCTCGCCCAGGATCTCCAAATATAATTTCGTATGCAGGTAATATGTGACGAGTCGTTGAAGGGTCAACTCCTGCTTTTCTGCTGCAGAGATGAGGGACAACGCGCCGAGGGCAAGGCTCGCATTTGCGCAACGTTCGTAGGATCTATTCCTGAGATTCTGTTCGAATCGTCAATATCAGACGATCGACACGACGAGTGTCTGCGCGGAGGAAGGCTCGGGAGTCCATGCTGAAATCTAAGAGAGAAGAAATGAACCCCACCAGTAGTTCTGACCAAGAGCACCACGCGTTGCAACTATGTTTGCAGAGTCTCCACTAGAGCTCTGCTGCGGAAGATGCAGCAATGCGAGGTGCTTTTGTGTCCAAGAGAGATTAGACGTGTTTCACATATTCGAGGCGTGGTTGGCGATATCTGTTGCGCCTTTGATACTGATGTCAAGGAGAATGTCTTGCATGCGTTTGGGCAATATGATGTTGCTGAGTCAGCAAGATATGAACCAGTTGCTGAGCTGCAGAAGTTCACGACGAGACTACATCATTATTGCATCTCCGAGAGATACTCTTACCCATGTGAGAAAAACTGCAGCCACTGCCTCACTGAATAACACCATTCTCTTGTCCTCGAAGCCACAATAATCCGAATTATCCATCCTCGAATTCACGACCCAGCTTACCAGCTTTGCTTTCCCCTCTTCGAGATGCTCATGAAGAGCCAAACGAAGCTCTACACGGCTTGTAGCTAGGTCTGGATGTTATCTAGAGCTTACTTTGCTATTGTCTAAGCTATGAAGCAATGGATCACGAAGTCGCACATTGGCAGCGAGGTCTTCAACACGATGCTGATCAATCCGATATTGGACCGATTCCTAGCTTTCAATGCCGCAACGGAAGCCTTCTCGCTGCTTTGCCCCTATCCAAGTCGGGAGAAATATAATGACTGATGATGGAAATAACTTGATTGATTCACTCCTTTCAAGATACGAGATTGGTAAGTATACAATTTCATGGTCAAACGTATAATACTTTGGTCGCCACTAGAACTAAATCTTCCCAAATGTAGACACAGTTGCTCCAATCTCATCAACCGCCAAAATTCCTTTATGGATATCAACGAAAGTAAAGAACTTGCCTTGCAGTACGTAACGGGCCTCATCAACCACCATCACCATCACGACTTCAACCAAATTATGCGATGGGCATGCCACCTGGAAGCTCGGAGAGCCCTGTGATGCACTGTCAGTTTCGGTGTATGATCAGTTCGGAAGGGAAAACTCACATCCTTCCGTCGCCTCCTTCACGACCTGCGTACCAGCGCACTTCATTGCGTCCGCGGAACTTTGAGACTTCAGCTCCTTGCATTGAGCGTTGGCACATCTGGCATTCAGTGCTCTTTGGAGAGCATCACCCTTCCAGCCAAACATGTAATCACCGTGCTGTCCATAGCCGGAGCTAAAGAGAGTCAGTACTTCGAGTTTTGTTGTTTCAGGGAGTAAGTTTACGGATCACCAGTGCTATAGACCAAGGGCTGCTTGGTGCTATCTTCAGGCCAGAGAGCCTTGTCGTTGAACTGTCTGGTGTCCCACATGACCTCGTACATCACTTGAGGAAGTCTGACGGGATGAGTGGAAGGGCAAGCACCAGTCGACTCAAACGTGCCACTGCTTGGGTAGGCAACGTGACTCTTATGGTCAGCGCTGTCGATGTTCTTTCCATCCCAGCATCTGAGGCCATGTGTTAGCAGCTTCCCTGGAGATGGAGAGAGGTCGCGGACTCACGTTGGGAAGGTGATGGTCGATCGAATACCACCATTGCACATTTTCGTTGGGAATGAAGGAGTATCATCACCAGTGCAAGGCGCTCCACCGAATGGTACTTGGTTGATGGTGCTGAAGCAACGATGGCAGATCTGGCGTTGCATGTTGGTTTTACTGCGAAGAGTTGGGTCACCGGCGAGCATGCGGAAACCCTAGTCACGTTAGCTTCTACTGTCGAACTTCGGAGACGACACTTACTGGCTTGAAGGCAGTGACAGTCGTCTTGCCATCGTATGGTGGAATGTAGTAGACCGTCACTCCGCCGTTGGCTGTCAGACCTTGGTTGGCCATCTGAGGCACACGCTTCAGACTCCCATTGCGCGCTCGGAAATAGATATTCGCGGTCCAGTAATTGGAGAAATCCTCAGAGAATGTGCAAGTCGTGCAAGAGGATTGGGCGACTGGGTCGTACGCGACGGGTGTCATGTTCGCTGTGAAGGAATTACCTCCTACAACTTGATGAAGATGAGGACTGGGAGACATGGCGGGGTTGACGAGAGGGTCCAAACGCTCAATGACGAGTTGAGAGCAAGAAAAGCGCATCATCGATTGAGAAGCAGCATTATGGGTGAGAAGCGCCACCGCGGCAGCGAGAGACTTCCACTGCATCTTGGACGATATCAGTAACGACGAAGATGGGACGAAGAAGAAGAGATGAGAGAAGGAGAAGGAGAAGCGAGAAGCAAAGCTGTGAGTGGCGTCCCACCCTTTAAGATATAAACTTCTTGCTAGGCGGTAACTTCTGCGTAAATCCCAACTATTATCACAAGACGCTAACATGATTTGGAAGCGTAACTGCCGCATATTGAAAACTTGCTTCTTTAATCTAATGGCAATTTACGACGAAATGTATTTTCCCGATAACTAGATAGGAACCTCAGGATGGATGGTCGCGTTGCCATTCACAGAAACTGCCGAGACTTGAGGTTAAATGTTGATTCGTGACCTATCGGTTATTGGAGTTGCATTGAAACAAGTTCTGATTACCAGGACTCGCGCAGGTCTTGGGAATGCGGGGAAGCGGGTATGTTGAATAGATTGAATTGGACGTAACTTGAGCCTGAGCTGACAAAGACGACAGGAGATCATGTGAGGTCCAGAACGTCGAACATCCACTGAGGATGCAGTACATAGAAGATACAATCATGCAAACATTCTTATGTAAGAGTTCACGAACATTTAGTTTCACCAAAACTCGAGGACAGTCTTGATTGGCGTTCTCTATCCAGCTCCAATGGAACTTCAATTCCCGATTCGATCAAGGTTATTTCCTTAGTCGGGACCTTGGTTTCTGTACCGCATTGGTTGACGTATACGATGATATTTTGCTGATCGCCTAACTTGTAGGACAGGACAAGCTTCTGGAGCACTGGGCAGGAAGTGTGAACCATTTTTTCCTTCGTCCAAAAAGCTTGAAGCCCCAAGTCTGGATAGCTAAGCCCTCTCACTCCCTGGTTCGTTGCCCGATACCTGGTGCATCTTCTATCGCAAACAATTCTCGAATTAGTACGTAGCCATGAAGTTTGAGATGACTACACTGCCATGTCGTCTGCTGCCGACGTGGGAGCGGCTGTCGTGCCCCAGATTCATGGTGGGTAACAACCTCAACGTACAGGGGTTCGGAATTTAGAAGGCTTTGGCAGGTGACTCCACGTGGTGAGTATGCTCAGTTGGACCAGGGTGCGATCTCCCTTCAGCCGTTTGAGATGATGAATATACTAATTAGAGCCACTGTCGCGAGCCTTGCAAAACTCGCAAACATTCCAGCGCCACTCTATGACCGCATACTAACGGCATTGATTCTTTGTTGGGCGCTTGAATAGAAGACCTCGACTATGTCTTTGTCACCGCCCATGACTCTACGGAAGAGAAATAACTCTTAATTACGAATACCAAGTCGACAGACGAGGTCATGGTCGGGCAGCGACCATCGCCACCTCGTTCTTGAAGAAATATTTGCTGACAGGAAGACTTTGAAAGGGACGATACATATTCACAGTACCATCTGACACTTCGTCATCGCCGTATGTCTCTCAATAGGTATAAGTGTCGGGAGACTTCCCTCAGAGCCGTAGTGGTGGCTATTCCCCAACCCATCACTTTAACGAGGAAGTATATTGGTGCTGGTATCACCCATTCGCAGCCACCAAAGTGCAAAGCGATACAATATCCCCTTTGTTTCTGTATTGGTAGTTCTAGCTCGCGCTCGTGGATCCGACTGATTATCTTTGGGAGTCATCAGTCACGTGTCTGGACCTCTTTCTGTGCACTTGCAGCCGGTCGACTTGAGTTTGTAATTGTATTCAGCGCCAACGCCGAGGAATCTCTGAATCGACGCTGAACTCGTTCTTCTTTGATTTCAAGGCACTGGAAGCAGAGGTGCATTCTGCATCGCTTTCATAGAGGCTGAGGGCCTGAAGCTCCACTGAGTCCGCTAGCCAAATCGATATCCCCCGCCCTCCCCCACTTCACTTGCACTTGACCAACTTTCGAGATTCTCAACCACGAGCCCCCAACTTGTCATAGCTGTACACTATCATTTCAACATTGGTTCTTATAATTTTATAAACATGAAGACGAACGTATCTCAAACCAATGGAATCTTCGGAAGCACAGCAGCAGCTCACTTCAGGCCGATCTCCATTCACCTGCTTCGTATGCGTCACCGGCATCTTGAAAGACGTCCATAGCGGTGCGGTCGATATTGTTTTGAGGAATCTGCCCTGAGGAATCTGCCGTTCTGTTGACGCTTGCTCGGGGCACGACTGATACTCTGCAATTGGCTTTGTTGTTGGTGCTGCATTTGCTGTTGATACACGACTTGTGGCGATGAGACTTGGACAGGGAAGGGTGCGTAAGATGAAGACAAGCCCTTGACTCGTGAGTTGAAAGGTGATCGGTGTTCTTCTAGACCATTGTGGACGTGTCTTGCTTTGTGCGAGGACGTATGCGTGGAGTTAAACCGGCAGCAATGATGGCAGGATGACCTGGCGGGAAAGCCATTGGACCCAGGCAAGTCAGCCCTCCGGCAGAATCAACCAGATGACTTTCTTGAAGGAAACCCGAAGGCGAGCCAGATCGTTGAAAGCGGCAGAGAAGTTCAAGGTTGTTGATCTGCGATTGAAGGAAGATGCGCTGACGTCCGACGAAGCCTGGATCGTTTTTCTTGTCGTTGGCGAGCTGGTCCTTGACGTTCATCTGCCGCTGGGCTTGGTGGGAAGTAACCTTGATTGCCAAGCATTCCGAGGGGGGAGTTGTGGGTATCTCCGGTTGGCGATGGAAGTGGGCGACGGTACCGATGCAAGATTAGTGCTCCAGGTTTTGCGCATCTTTGCGGGTTCGACCAGATCTCACGAGGATAATGCTAGGGAGTTCGAAGCCGGCATGCCTGAAGTATGAATTTGAGCCGAGAAGAATTGCAAGTTGCCTCCTGGTGATAAAGGAAGTGCCATCAACCTCGAGTTTGACGGCTGCCGATAGGCTTGCCTGGTGTGTGTGCGGCTGTGGATTCTGAGTTTCTCTGGCGAAGAGACGTGAGCCTGCAACAATAACAGGATACACGACTTGGCTGCTGATCATGTATGGTCGCGAACCGTCGAATTGAGCTGGATGCGAAAGCTTGGTCACACCAGGTTGCCTGTTCGAGCGTCATTTAACCACTCATGCCTAGCTTGGTACTGAGACCGAATGTCCCTCGCAGCTGCAGGACTCGAATTCATTCGATCCTCAATCCAAAGCTTCAGCAACGACACTCAGGCTCTCGGTAATGGAGGGTGCATACAATGTCTCCGTGAAGAAGCTAAATCGCTGGCAGGTCTTCATCAAAGCCGGCCCAACGCGCTTTGGAATCGCTCTTCGTGTCGGGTTCCTGCATTGAGCATTGGCTCGCCACACTTCTGACCGACGTCGGCAGCGGCGGAGAGCTCCTGACCAGAGTCGAACATATGGTCGAAAGTGATCTTGTCGTTCTGCTTGTCAGCAGGTCGATCGGCTGTTAACAAAGTACCTGTCGCTGAGCATTTCCTGTCTCTAATTGTTACTGTTAGCTGCTTGGATGGCTGTTTCTTGGACCCTCTTTACCTAGCTCTTATAGCCATGGCATGCTCCAACTGCAATGCACCTCCCTAGAGCTACGGCAGCATATGTCAACCTCAAGCACAGTACCCTCGACCACAACGTCAACCGATCCATTCCTAAGTCACAGTGTACGCCGAAGCGGCTATGGTTGATGCCAATTCAATTATATCTGAACAAGGGACTTCTACAAGATACTACTACAAAATCATCAACAAATTGCACGCCACTAGACCCTCTCTGAATCGACTGCTGCCTCGTCTGAGTCTGGCTCCTCAGTGGCATCAGCCATCTCGACGTCCTCATCTCGTCTCTCCCCTTGTCGATTTGTTTCGACCCTGTTCTACCTATGAAGAAAGAGGGCAGATACCTAATGTTTGGCTACTCGAACCTGGGTTGAGTCTATGCGCGATCTCGTCCCATGGTATTAGAATATTACCGTCGCGATGGCATTCGTACTGGATCCTTAGAAAAAGCTTCTCCCACATGTGATCTCCTGAGCCTCGTCAGTCAAGCCAAACAAAACACATCGATAAAGACTAGGATCATGGGAAGACTCATGGTACCAATTGACCAGATGCCGGCTGATGTATCGTCCATTTCGGTCGTGACGAATTTCAACTCGGCGTATGATGCAGCAACCAACTTTTGGGGCATTGTCGGGTATACTGTACTTAGCAAACCTAGGGCTGAACCGCCAAAGGCTAGGTAAACAAGGAGGCACTTTCCCAGGAGGATAAGCCTGAAATCAACTCTTGGCACAAGGTGCTGCAAGGGTCTTCTTGGTCTATCTGACTTCCACAGCCACACCAGATCCGACATCTACCGAAGGAGATGCCTCGTCTACCCGTACGGAAGAACCAACGGGGAGTCTGCTGTTTCGAGGAGGGGTATGATCAGCTGATTCAGAGAATTCCGATGAAGAAGCTGGACCTACGCCAGAGCTGGATGGAGGGAAAATAGTTTGGGCATCCTCGGCCTTGATGGGAGTCTCAAGGGAGCTGCGCTTCGAGTCCTTTGCGCCATGCTCGCCAACAATGACGCGTCCACGCTGAGCGCTGCGCAGAGCCTTGTCAGCAGAAGGAGAGGATGGACCAGAGGCAGAACCAGAGCTGGAACCAGCGGGCAGAGACCTCCCCTCCTCATCTCCCACACTAAACTAACAACCCAGAACTCTACATCCACTCCAAAGTCCTGATAGCAGACGACCGCGTCGTAATCTGCGGCTCCGCAAACCTCAATGACCGCTCCCAGCTCGGCTACCACGACTCCGAAATCGCCGTCGTAAATGCCCGAAAATCAACTCTTGGCGCAAGGTGCTGCAGACTTCATGCTGCTGCTTCAGCGGCTAATGATCATGCCTAAGGTGCTTGCCAGTTATCCTGGAAGCTCATTTTTCCTTCCTGATCTAAGCAGGCTCAAAGTTTACAATTGTTTCTTCGACTTTGGCCTCCGATCATCGGCGTTTTGTTCCTTGGGGTGGGTGGATGTCACTGAGGTGTCAGAACATCGGACGACACATCACATCTCCTTTGTCTCTACACAGTCAACCTTGTTCCTACCACAGCATTATTCCCTCAGAGACGAAATGGCGTGACAGTATCCCGTCTTCCGCCAAAGGCTACCCTCGACATGTTCCTTCCTTATGTAGTATCAACCATTATGGTCACTTCGAGGGGGTTGGCAAGCAAGTGCTTTCGAGTCTGGACGCAATGGCATCTTCGATTTTCTTTTATCCACTTCAGTCCAAGCAAGTCAGCATTCGTATTTCAATTGTGTTACAACGATGTTATCAGAAACAATGAGAGCAGCTTCCCAAACGGCATGTTCTCAGCCTTATTATCATCACAAACACTCGGCACTAGCATGCGCTGGTGATGGCAAAACTGAGGTCAATCTCCTCCACGATCATGCCGAAACCCATAAGAGTAGAGCGTCAAAAGTAAAGGATCGGGATATCAGCCTTCTAGCGGCATCTTTTTCCCTTCAAAAGTCGTTATCGGTATGTACTCAAGTCGTATCAAACCACAAACGCTTAGCACTTGCGCGCGTTCGTGAGCAACAGAACTGAGGTTTATCTCCTTTACGATCATGCTGGAACCCACGAGAGCACAGCGTCGAAAGCAAAGGGTCAGATCAGCAGTCCGTCAAAAGCGTCATTGGCTTCATAAGGATCACGACGCGAATAGTCCGCATATACTCGGCTTAAAAATCACAGACACATTTTCTAGCGCAGATGATGGAAAAAGCCGAGGTCGATTTCCTCTACAATCATACTGCACTCCACAAGAGCGCAGCGTCAAAAGTAAAGGGGCTCGACAGCAATCTTTCAGAAACATCCTTCGCTTCTCAGTCTCGGCGATTGCGAGTGATCGGTGTGTACTCAATCCAAATTACCGCAAGGTCATTGCAAGCGAGCTGTTGGGCGAAATAATCGAGGTTGATTTCCGCCACCGACATTCTGGAACTTATGAGAGCACAGAGTCGAGGGAGGAGGGTTAGTCGATCACTATTCTGGCAACCAATCATCGTCCAGCATGTTTTGCTTCATGGTGGTTACAAGTAAGTGGGTGGAATGTGCTCATTTTCAAATATCACCGGAACACATGCAGGCACTACCTGCGCTCCAAATGATGTCCAAACGAGATCGATCTCCTCTGCCCGCTACTAGAACCCACGAAAGCACAGCGTGTAAGGCAAAGGTTTAGTCGACACAATGCTTATGCTTGTTCCTTTCAGCATTTTAGCCTCGCGTGAGTACTGGTGAGGAATGTACTCAGTGAAAATATGGTTACAAGAACATAGGCAGGCACTACCTGCGTTCAAGTACCATCCAACTGAGGTTAATATCCTCTGCCCGCTACTGAAGCCCATGAGAGCACAGCGTGTAAGGCAAAGGGCCAGATCACGAATCTTGTGACGCAAATTTCCATCACATTGATTCCGAGGATCTCTTGTGGGATGTACTCAGTCTATGTACCATCACCAATACACGGGGCCACCAGCCCGCGTAAGTGAGAGCCTATAGACTGAGGTTGATCTCCTCCGCCCTCATGCTGAGATCCAGAAGAGCACAGCGTTAAGGGTAGTGGTCAGTTTGAACCAGAAGACAACGCTATGAGATCCAGGTACGCACAAGGTTGTGTGCATTTCAAGAGGCTATTAGGCCTCCTCAAAGTCGTGCTTGGTGTCGATGCGGATCATGGCAACAGGAGAAGCGCGCTGATTGACGCCGATAATCTGCTAGCTACTTCAAGTCAGCGTTGTCCTGCAAATGGTGTGGATTTAAAACACCACTCTCGTGACCCAGAAACATGATGAACTCCGAGTCGTGGTATTGGATGTCAGGCTGCTTCTTCCATCACAAGCACATGGTGGCCAGGAGCCAGCGTGGATGGGGGTTGTTGAGCCTAAATTTGATGTCCTCCACGCACGCGCTGAAGCCCACAAGAGTCCAGCACCAACTACAGAGGGGTGTTGGGATTTGGGAGCGATGCAGTGGACTTACCATACGACCGGCTAAAGGGCGTCCGAAATATTCGTCGAAAAGTTGAGGTCGGATATATTAATATCTACAGTCAACGCAATTGTCTTGTCCAGCAGTGCTCAAGGCTATTCGATTGTGCCGCTTGCTTTAGGTCATCGGTTCTAATTGTTGCTGCCCTCAAGTTAGTGAAAGTCTTCCTGATGTGGTTGTCTAGGCTGTGGAGCTTACCTCGACCCTTCTCGCTTAAAATTCGACCTCTCACCAATCCTCCATCGTCTCTGTTATCCTCATCCATAACCTTCTTGACGTGAGGCTTTCGACACAAGTTTGAGAAAGGGTATGCTCAAAGCGGAGACCAACGAAGGACAGCAATGAGTTGCTGTGTCTCATCCTTCGTTCTCGCTCCTTTGCTGTGAATATGACTTCGGTTTCGCAAAGCCATCTTGGTGGAGTTGACAATGAGCGGCCTCCTCCTTCAAGACCTTCTGGTTCCAGAGAAAACGAGCACAAGCGTGACAGTCATTGTTGGCGAAGGCTGGAGGTTGAAGCCGAAGTTGAGGTTGAGGTTGAAGTTGAAGGTTGAAGGTTGAAGGCTTTTCGGAAAAAGCTCTTTCGAGATGGAGCTCGGGGAGTGTCCTCGGCAGGTGCAGACTCCACCTCTCAAGACCACCTGGTACGCAACCTTTCCTCCCTCAGTCTTGTGAAAATCAAGAGCCTCCTTCCTGAGGTACCTGTTCTTCTACGGGCTTATGAGGTTGAGGGCTCGCCTTCACTACACTTGGACGTCAGCCGCGATCACAAACAGTGTATGAAATAAACACACGATGAGGCAAGGAGGACTCCCCCCCACTCTACCTCCTTGAGGTTGGCAGAGCGCGAGTGGTGCCAGGTGGCAGGACACCGGTCATGTGTAATTGGCTCATTTCCGGCGACACGATGTATGCCAATCCTAGCACCACCCTCCATGGAGGAGGAGTGTGCTCTAGGACTCAAATCAGCTCAATCTCTACCATACCTCGATGAAGAGCCTAGGAGAGAGAGGCTGGGATGGGAGGGTGAGGATGTGATGAAGCGGTAACGGTGTGACGAAGGGTATGAATGCGAAGCAGAGGTATGGATGTGCGGGAAAGGGGACGATGAAGAGGGAGGGTGAGCACGCACGTTGTTGAGAAGGCAGTTCTGGCGGCGACGAACCGACCGGGACCATTCTAATAGAGCAGGAGTACGTCGCTCTGATGGAATGTTCCACAGTGGATCGATTGCCTTGCCAATCCAGCACCGCCCACTGTTATGGTGTTGGAGTTGTTACTGTTGTTGCTCGAGGCCATAGTTCTGGGAAGCCGAATGCGAATTAGCACTCGATCTCGACCACCAACGCGAAGAATGCGAGAGGAGCGGGGTACTTACGAGGACTTGAACCTCAAAGGGGCTCGAGGAAGACCTCGAGATCCTCAGTGAGGATTAGAGTGGCGCATAGAGCGGACCCATTAGAAGTAGCTGAAGGTTAAAGGTTGAAAGTTGAGGGTGGAGGGAAGATGAAGGTTTTCAAAACAACAAGATTTCGAAAATCTAGGTGTGGGCAGATTTTTTCGGTCTAAGCCGGGATAGGAACGGTCAAAAGTTGCTCGAGGAGGGCGTTGAGACCAATAAGGCGGTTTGGAGGGTTTCTGATTGTCTTGGACAACAGTTGTGACAATAACCTCGAACATCCCCGCCTGTCTTGTGTCACCACCAAGACAAGATGTCAGACCGTTCTGAATCCCTCTCCGGTTACGAATCTTCCCTTGGAGTTGTCCAGCAACCCAGTCATGGCTTAGGATACATGCAAATCCCAGACGCAATGCCCGATTTCAGCCCACCCCAGCCAACTCATCGCATGGACTTTATGGCAACTTCAAACAGGTTGACATTGGAGGCATCTGTGATTTCACTCTGCATGGGTGTGGTAAGCCTTCCCAAGCACTTTTATACGACATGATCTGATGATTTGTATAGCGCGAAATGAACGACGAGCATTTTGGTGATTGGAGAAAGGCGAGGAGGATATGATTGCGGCAATGGCACAATGGAACGATGTACCAGCTGCTATTGCCAGTGAAGATGAGGCTTGCCTTCGTGGAGTCTGGCTTGGGGAGGTCATCAAATGGCAGGCTGAGACGATTGGGATGGATGTGGGAGATATCGTGGAGCAATTGGACGACATTGTCAAGGTTCGAAAGAACGCACGAGAGGCTTCAAGACCATTGGACTTCGCCGATGACATGGAGGAGAAGCTTTTGAAGGCAGTCATCGCAGAGTTGCTGAGCGAAATGTGAGAAATATGTGGCTACGCAATGCTCGATGTATGAATCAGCACATATTCATCAAAGGGTTGAGTCACTTGAAGAAATGAAGGTATTCTTCTTCAAACAAAGTATCCTGTGATTACAAATATTGTGTTGATGTGGATCACAGAGCTATTTCATTAACATGACCATACTGCGCCTAATTTTGTAGAAGTTTGGTTGTCGTTTGGGATGGTTGTGACCAAGTCGGCGGTTTCGACACAGTCTAACCCAAAATTGAAGGAGCGACGGTGAGGTTGCTGATTTTTGTGCAGGGACAGATGGAAAGCCCATTGAAACCAAAAAGATGAAGGAGCAGTCACACAGGCATGCACTGAATGGTCGAGAGGTACAAAGGTGTTGACAATTCTAGGCTATCTGTTCCTTTCTTGTTCTCACGAGACAGAACTCTCATTTACTGGTCCAGAACTACAACAGGCTCAAGCCGTACAGAAATCCAATGACCCAATCCCTTTGGGAAATTCCCAGCCTGCCTTTCTCGATCATAACAAGAGTAATTAGCTAGAAAATGAAGGAGTGACCCGTATCTTGGTGGAAACGGGTCACCAAAGCGGACGGCGTCATAACCAATGGGGTATGAATCATGTCTGAGAGAGGCAACTACAATCAAGATAACGGAGTCATTGTGAGTACTTATGCTTTGTAAAATAACGGAGTCTTTGTTAATAACTATGCTTGGGTATGAGCGACCTTCACTTTGCAAGACACACACCTCCCACACCTCCTAGCATCCAAAAATCAAGCCTACGTCCTCCTCAGTCACTACATCAGCCGCCAAGATCATCCACCAGACTACCAAGCACACCTATCCAACAACCCTCCAGGCCACCTCCTAACCCCCCACTTCCTTGCCTCATCCGCAAAAAGAATCCCCAACCCAAACGCAGCTGGTAAAAAGAAATGCTCAGCCGGAACCTGAGACGTCTGCAACGTACTCTGCAACTGCGGTATATACAACCAGAAAATAGCCATCACTAACGCAAACACTATTGCTGGGAAGAGGTACCAGTTTTGTGTTTGTTTGTTAAATAATGGTGGATGTTGGAAAATGGAGAGACGGCGGGTGCGCACGGCCATTAGGTTGAACCATTGCCTGAAAGAGAAGAGAGAAAGGTTAGTGAGTGTTTGTTACACGTGGACGGGTAGAGGGTGGAGGGTAGGATGGTGGGACAAAGGCTTACATAACGACTAGGTTGACGAAGTAGATGCTGGATGCTTCAGCCAGTCTGGCGTTGTAGTAATCTTGGTCGATGTTGTCTGGCAAGGCTCCATATTTGAACCAGAGGGCACTGAAGGGGATACCGCTGCGCTGAAGATACCAGTACGACATGGCGAACGAAGTCAAGGTCTCGATGACACCGATGAAGCCATATGATTGAAGGATCAGCTTCCAGTCTACGAGACGGTCGACCTTGGGCTTGCGGGGTTTGCGGAGGAGAACATCGGCTTCTGGAGCTTCGTAAGCCAGGACAGTGGCTGCTGCGCAGTCGGTAAAACAACAGATAATGATCATTAGGAAGGATGAGAGGACTTGAGGGAGGCCGAAGATCACATTCGTCCTAATCAAATGGTTAGCATACTCCAGTAGTTCGAAGAGAAGAGAAAGCTTACATGACAGGCCAGAACTCCGAGAAAGATCCAGCAGGAAGCAAATATGCAATGGTCTTCTTCAAGTTATCGAAAACCACTCTTCCATACTGTACAGCCTCGACAATCGCGCTGAAGGACTCCAGGAGCACCATATCCGCAGCCTCGATAGCAATATCCGAGCCCGAACCAAGAGCGATACCAATATCAGCAGCTTTGAGGGAAGGAGCATCATTGACTCCATCGCCAGTCATCCCCACGATCTCATCGCGGCCTTGGAACTCGCGAACGATACGAAGCTTCTGTTCTGGGGTGGTACGGGCGAAGACGATTTCGTCGTACTTGCAGAGTTGCTCCCATTGGTTTTCGTTGAGGGTGATTAGTTCTGGACCACTGAGCACGATAGAGGTCTTGGTGGTAGTGTCCTGGCTGACGACTCTCTTCTCTGGATCGGACTCCGAGATGGATTCTGCATAGTCTCGAGACAAAGCCGAGACATTCTTGACGAGATGAGGAGGGTTGGTGATGATGCCACACTCGGTAGCGATAGCTTGGGCGGTCAGAGCAAAGTCGCCAGTGACCTAGGAAGTTCAGCCTACGGCAACTAAGAGACGGGGAAGGAAGGACCTACCATGAATATACGAATACCGGCGCCTCGCAAAATCGACACCACAGACGGAATCTCGTCACGAGGAGGATCAACGATACCTACAATACCAACAAGTGTGAGACCATCTCTGGCATGGTGCATGACCTCTTCTTCGAAGGCTCCTGACGAGGTGGCGGATCTAATCTGCTCCTTACAGATAGCCTTGCGGGCCAAGAGAAGCACACGTCGACCACCTGCAGACCAAGTGTTCTTGATCTCTTCAAATTTGGCCCTGGTGGTGTTGTCAAGGGTTTTCGTCTCTCCAAGCATGTCGGTGTATTTAGTACATCGGCCGATGAGCACATCAGGAGCACCCTTGATCATGAGAAGTCTAGCCAAGGTCAGAATACTGCAGAGTTATGGGGGAAGCGGACTTACGTGTCTTCTGGTCTGAACGAGGCCGCCTCAGTGGTCGGCAAAGCTACATCTAGGCTTTCTTCATTGACCATCTCGAAAGTTCTGATCATGTACTTGTTCTTGCTGTTAAAAGCCAGCTCAAAAGTCTTCTTCCAGAGGCTGCGGACTTCCGAGACGGATCCAAGAGATTCGGAGAATCGCAAAATAGCCTGGTCGGTAGCATCGCCGTTGATCTTGCGCTCGTGAAGAGGAAGGTCGAATGTTGCAGCATCAAATTCTCCGGAATTGCAGAGTCCGGCAATAGCTCTCAATTGGCAAACTGCGTTGGAGGTCTTGCCATCGCCTTGCGGCCGGCCATACTGCATCATCTCGTCTCGAGCTTGTACAGGGTCCATGATATGGGTTCCCACGCTGCATTCGGTGACATACATTTTGTTCTGCCATCATCAGCCTTGAGTAACAGCAGGCTCGGAAGAGGGGGACTTACCTTGGTGAGCGTGCCGGTCTTGTCAGAGCAGATAACACTAACAGAACCAAGAGTCTCGACAGTCTTGAGGGACTTGCAGAGAATTTTGTTCTTCCGCATCAGGTTGGCAGTGATAGTCAGTGAAGCAGTCAATGCAATCGGCAAGCCCTCAGGAATGAATGCAATAGCAACCGAGACGCAATCAACGATGAGCGTTGGGACATTGATCCAGTCCGGATGTTCTTTACGCAAGTACGCAGCCCTGCCCACATTAGTGTTGCACCTCAACGAAGGAGGATAGACAATACCAGACGATTATGACAACGATGATCATTGTGAACATGATGGTACAAATTATAATCACGAAGTTGAGGACTTCTCGTTCCAAGGGTGTCAAGCCAGTCTTTGGGGCATTGGTCATCTTCGCAATCTTGCCAAAAACAGTTTGATCGCCAGTAGAGACGACAACACCTGTGCCACTTCCAGATATGCAGTGAGTACCCTGAAGACCGATACATCTGGTTTCGAGATAGTTGTCGTCAGTACTGTCGACCGCGCCAGGAAGAGGAGCAGATTCGCCTATATAATGTTTAGTGAGGGTTAAAAGATTGTCACAGAGTGAGAAAGACATACCAGTCAAGATGGACCTATCGAACTTCGCATCAGACGATATCTCAACGAACCGCACATCTGCTGGAAGTTTGTTGCCAGCCTTGATAAAAAGAAGGTCGCCAGGAACGATGTCGCTTGCAATAACTGTAGCTCTACCACCATCTCGAAGGATAAAACAGCTATCTGGAAGCATAGTAGTGATTGATGCCATGACCCTGGAGGAAGACCAATCTTGCCATGCGTTGAAAGCAGCTTGGATGAAAAAGACAGCAAGAAGAACGATAGCAAGAGCTAAGTTGGCCTGCGCAGGTGGTTGTCCGAGAGGTTTCCATGATACGAAAACGAGGATTGAACCGACCAGCAGAACAGATCCGAATCCCTTGAAGAAGTATCCGAGAATCTGCTGGAAATAATGTGTTGGTGGCGGAGAAGGAGTGTTCTTGCCATATTCTGTCAGGCGTCGTTTGGCTTGTTCTGTTGAAAGACCTTGGGAAGGAGAGCTAGAGAGACGAGTATAGACTTCGTGAGGTGTGATGGTATGCCAGTCGAGATTTGCAAGCTCTGTCAAGTGTATGTCAGTTGGCTATTCGGGCTCTTGGCGAGACTAGTTCGAACCTTTGGCTGCAGTATCTTTTGCCTTCTGTATTTCTGCTGCATTCTTCTCTTTCGACTCGGCGATCTGGTACGAAACTGTGCGATACTGGATAGGGAGAGCGGACGCTGGGTCTATGGAACCTCTTCTGCTGTGTGCACTGTTGATGGAGATATTCGAGTTTGAGCGACGGAGTTCAGGTCGAGGCCTTGATGCACCCGCTTCTGGGTCAACTTGCGTCCATTGGATTCGAGGAGCTTTGTGCTCGTCACCTGCAAATTCGACCATGATTGGGATTGGGGATGGAATTCAGAGAGGCTCTCAGGCGACGCAATGGAAAGAGCTGCCGCTGAGCTTAGCAGAACACCCCCTGTAAACAAAGCTGCAAGAAGAGACTTGCGAGAGTACACAAAACGCAGAGGGCGAGCTTCCTTCAAAAATTTCAAAGGAGTTCGTCCTCGGGGGTTCCCTTGATGCTTTTATTGAGCGGGTAAGCTGGCGATCAACCCAACAACTTGGTTCTCGAAGCTCGACTAAGCTCCATATACGATGGCCATCCTTTCTGAAGCTCCCAGTCTGCAGGTTGACAGCTTGACAGGCCTCATTCTGAGAGCAAATAGCACGAGCAGTTGGAAAATGCCTCACCAAACCAATGTCTGCCAGCCTATAATCAGCAGGATGCATCGGCTTGACACATCTTTTGGATTGGCCAAAGTATTTTTTTCCAGGCATAGATCAACAAAGGGTCCCGATTCTATCATCTTGATTGGAGGGATGACGCATCCGTCAATTCCTCGGTGATTGCTTATGCAATAGTGCCAGATATCTGGGAATTTTTGACGGATGGGCCAAGTGGCTGCGCCTCTCTGGTATGGAGATTGTGATATTGAGAGGTGTTGTGTGGAAGGTTTTGCGGCGGCAAACGTGCTCCCTCTCGCTTGCTCTTGCACTCCAGAAAAATGCCTCAAATGCCTCATAGCAAACTCGCGACCGACTTTACCCCTCAAAAACCGGCTTGATATCGCCAACCGATAGTGGCTTCAGACTGTTGCATCTGGATCGAGTAATGGAGAAATTCCATGACACATGGCGCGTGTTCGTCGAGAGAAGACTATCAAGCAGCCACCGAGTCGAAGAACAACAGCAGGCCAATCGTGGCTGCAAAAACAGCTGTACCGGTTCGTCCACCCAAGAGCGACTTCTGAAATCCGGGGTCGTCAAATTAAGCACATAGAAGAGCTATCCGGAAATGGTATGTCCACCCCGTGAACCGTGGTCCTGGTGGCGCTCGAGGTTGTGTAACATCAAGCCCTTGACGTCTGGTGCAGCTCCGGCTATGCTGTTTAGAGGATCCCGTCCGTGAAGGAGACTTGCTCCGCTTATCTTCCCATCCACATAAGAGCAGATGTCGCGCTGCTGTTCTCGATATTTTGTGGAGAGATATTGATTACACTGACGAGGGTGCTGATTCGCTATGTCGCAGTCGCAGCATGAGCATCGGGATTTGACCCCTCTTTCGCATCTGTTAAACTGAAAGGCGCCTTGAAGAACAGAAATTGACGTCGGGTTGTGAAAGAACAAGATGAACAAATTCTTTGGTGAGGAGAGCAGGGACGCGTTCTCAATCCTGTCGCCATATAGTAGAGGTGGCACGAGCAGCTGTGGAGAGGAAGAGAAACGAAGTGCTGACAGAAAGTGCAGCACACTGCGTAGCACAGAGTCCACCCAACCGCCCCCAGCACATAACCCGGCTGCATTCACCCGAATTTTCCATCTCGGATTCTCAATTGTCCTTTTCTTTCATCAACATCATGAACTTTACAATCTCAGTAATATGTCTGCGAGCTGACCTAGACTCACGTCCATTCCCATTCCTCTCCCGCCCACGAAGTCGTCCGCTTCCTGTTCAATCTCCTCGAAGTTCCCCCCTGGATCTTCTGTTTCTCTTCCGATATACGCTGTCTGCATACCTCTGTATGTCCGTCAGTCAATCTCCGAATCCAGCATAGGACTTATGACACTTACAAGTTCCGAGCACCAAGTAGCTCATAGCGATGAGCAGCCACCGTCACACACTCCTCAAGCTGAGCCTGAGAAGTCCCAGTCCTTTGAGGTTCATCTTCGGGCCGGTTCCAAAGTTCCCAGCATTTCAGAAGACATCAAAGCATCGAGATTGAGCCATGATGATTTTGATAAGGTCAATTTGAAGTCTCACTAGACTGTTTACATGTACCATGTTAAAAACAAGTCAGTTCAATCGTTCATGTCAAAGTGCGCAGATCGAACATCCCCTCAATCTCTCCATAGCTGGCTTCATATCAGGCCAAACTTGCTGAGAATGCCACTTCATCGCCATCCCATGCCTCGCTTCTTCGCTCCAAGCATCAGAATATGCTCGATCTGCAAGTAATCGATCAAGAGTTCGACGACGAGTCGTATCATTGTTTTCTGGCTGAAGTCCAGTTCCAATCGTCTTTCGCTTCTCTTCGAAATCAGGAGCTCGCCATACCATCGCCATTTTGGATGCTTCAGCTGCTGAGAGGGGTGCTGTTGAATTTGTGTGTTGAAAGCCTTCGGTGATGCTACTGTGCCAGTCGAGGCTTGGTACCCACAAAGTCGAAAAGCAAGGCTTTTGGACGTGGTAGAAGCTTTTTTCCTCCATGGCGTCGACATTGGAAAGCTGAAAGGCGCTGGAATGTCGAGACGGTTCTGGCTGCTCTGAGAGATGTCGAACACTGCGTCTTAAAGTGGACCCCATTCTATCTATACTGAGCGTTAAGGCTTTTTGCGAGGCCAACCATCTTGAGTATGCAAAATATACGTTGGCAGATCATCCAAGCAGAATGCAATTCGATCAACATCAGCGCCCATGAGAGTGACGGCCGAAGACTCATCGTATGTGCCGTCTCTCTGAATGAGCGTCTTATTGTATATGAGATACACAGTTGCACCTCGAAATATCGCAATAAACCTATTCAAGGCTTGGTTGCTGTGTAGCGAAGACAACTGGATCAATCAGATCAGGAAGATGTTTGCCGATGGAAGTATTTGACGTACCGCAATACCCAGATATATCAACGATGTAGCAACTATCAGTAAGTACCCTTTCATACGACTGTTTTCATCTTCCGGTTTCTCCCAGAAGTTCAAGAACGCTAGTAATGAGAAATGACTGGGCGAATGTGAAGGCGATGAGACATAGCCGTGGGAACAGTACATGAGCGAAAGGTCCTCCAAGAGCTCGACACATGGTCCGAATGGGTGGGAGACGTCTTGCATTAACGGCTTTTAATAGTCAGCGACGTCTTGCTAAGGAGCACTGGACATACTTCTCTGGTCCCATGCATTCTGCATTTCCTTTCCCGCATTTTCAGTCGCAAGTGTGGGGTCGAGTTGATATCAATCAAAGAAGTCCAGGTATTGAGCAGAGAAGATCCCCTTGAGCCACCAGAGAAAGCTGGAATTAATGATACCACCAAGCGATTCAGGGGAGAATGTCTGATATTGAACTCTCAGATATGATGTCTTTCCTCGAACCTCAAGGGCCAGCAGAGCCACCTTGCAGCATATATTCACAAGAATTATCGCGGCTAGAGGCGACTTAGGATCGATCAAGAATACTGTTCTCACTTAGGGCAAGTCGAGAAGTGATGAGGAAATGAGATATACCTCAAGCACCGCAGGGGGTCTGACCGATCGAGAATGCTCAAGGTAGGACAACGGCACGATTGCGATTCCAGCGGCGAGATTGACTGTAGCTGCCAGAACTGTCCCGATGGTCTGAAATGAAGGGACTCTGATCCAGAAGGTGAGATGTACCAATTGAAGCAAGGCATATGTGACGGCAAGGACCTGATTTCATGTGAGTTGCCGGCTTTTCGTAAAGAAGATTATGAACTCATCAGCTTGAAAAGCCCTACATGACTCTTGACTATCTTCTGATCTTGATTATGCGGGTGAAGTATCCGAATCGTGCATGCTAGCAGCAAGATTGCTGACGGAACTCCGGACAGGATACATTGCTCGAACAGCAGTGTGAAATCGAGGCGACAGTTGCTGAACGGCCCAAAAGAATTGTCTATTGCACATCGGGAAGCAGAATGTTCGAGAATGAAAAGCGATTTGAAACGAACTTGGGCAAGTGGCGGCGACATTCTGGCTTGCCTCAGAGCATGCTGTAAATGAGGCCGCTGATGTTTTTCGGAGGAACACGCTTGGGGCGAGAAATAGGGACTCAGGCCTTACGAGCCTAATGAACTAACGAGCCTGGTGCCAAAAGTCTGTGTTTTATAGGCTACTTTAGCGAGCAGATTGCGATAACTTCAAATTTTTACCCCACCATGAATTAATCAATTATGACCACTACTCCGCCGAACCCAGAGCACCAACCAGGCTTCGAAATCCTTACAAAACATAAGGAGGCGATACGCCAGCTTGTGAACTTCGCTGGCATTCCAATTCCAAAGCTTGAAGTCTATTATAAGCTTGGATATTCGTCAATCCTCAAGGTGCTCCATTATGAGGCTCCAGAACGCGCAAGACCCACCAGAACCGGCAGACCACGCATGCTAAATGGACCGCAGATACGTTGGATTATTGCCTACATTAGTTCCTCTTGGGAGCATCGAGTCCTTGATTATCAACACCTTCACGATGAGCTCCACTTTTGCCTTATCCATCATCTGTGTTCTTGACCAATTTCCTAAAAGATCCGCATCCACCGTCCCAAAAACATTAACCAACTCACTCCTCTCCCTCCACGGATCCAATGCCTTATTCAGCCCCTCCCTTTCCTGAATTCTCTCCCAAGCCTTCTTCACCTCGTCTTCTTTCGCCCACTCTTCAAAACTGAATTTTATCTTGACAACACCAGGTCCGCCGAAACCTCGTGGTGGAGGATTTCTGCCCATAGTAACAACATTGAAACTCCCCTCATCCTCCTCCGGCGTCCCATACCCAACACCATACCACCCCGCCAACACAGGCCAAAACTTCCCATACGAAAACGGCGAATCATCCACGATATTAAATGCTTCATTCTTCGCTTCCTCTGTCAACACCGCCCATTCGGAGAAATAGCCAACGAGGGAAGCAGTAGTGAGATCTTTATTGATATCCCAAGCTCGGATGTCGGATGGGAATTCGAGTTCTTGGCCGAGTTCTTTTTGGATGGAAGCGTAGAGGGCGAGGCCGTAGGAGAGATTGATTGGTGCGGTGGGGTTGGCGCCGATTATGAAGGCGGGTCGAGTCATTACCCAGGATGTGGAGTGCTTGAGGGACCAGGCGGAGAGGAGATCTTCTTGGGGGAAGTAGAAATTTTTGTGGTTAATTCTTTCAGCAGGAGTATCCTCGGTCATCGGGATGGAGGTGGGGCCAAGATGAAGAGCATAGTGTTTTCCACCTGTTTGAAGTAGGAAACGCTTGGGAATAATGTTCGAAAGTGTAAGTGCTTTCAAGAAGTTCGACAGAAGTGTGACTGTTCGTGATCAGTGTCTCGGTCCATCTCGGGGCTTTGGATCGGAAGATGCTTACCGTTAACAGCCTCGAGCTCATCACCATTGGCCCATAATCCCTGGCCTTCTTTTGTGGGAGGTTGGATGTAGGACGTGAAGAATACATAGTCTACTTTCACGCCTTCTTTCTTGAGCAACGAGGCCAGCTCCTCAGGTGTGCTGTCCTTGAAGTCGGCAGCGATTGGTTTGACACGCTCATTTACTGCTGGAGGTGGTCGACGAGACATTGCGTAGATGGTTTCCCATCTTTCAGGGGCCGCAACGAGAGCGTTGACGATCTCAGATCCGGAGATACCATTCGCACCTGTTACGATGGCTGTGTACTTTTTGCCATCGTGGCCCGGAAAGGTGGGAAGGCCGTGATGAATCCCCGAGGAATAGACTGTTTGGAATTTGGGAGACATGATGAATTTTTAAGCAAGTTATAAAGAGATGTAGCTCGCTGTTCAGTTGGAAAGTTGCGTGTATGGGAGAAGTTCAAGTGATATGAGGTAGCAATGCGGGGTAAAGAGGATTCAAAAGAGGACTTCCAAGCCGGAATTTCTTCAACATTTATATCTCGAAGGAGAACAATAAAAGCATCAATGGATTACAAACATTGATGCATTACACAACACTTGAAACTTCGGACTTACGATCGAGAAGTAACAAATATTTGAAGTATTCTTCTCGCAGTAAAGGTATGCGAAAGATATCAAGTATTACCAATGAAGATATTTGTCAATGAATCTCCGAAGAACATTCTGCATGCCTCTGTTTTGTATGTGTAAGCACATAGCATGGTCGCCGTGTAACCAATCGAGGAAGAAAAATTTCCTGATCGGGAAGCCGTACTTTGATTGGTCAGGGTCGAGGTGCTCGTGAAAACGAGATACACGTGACGATCATCTAAAGTTTTTAGAAGTCATGAAAGAGGCAGAATGGGACGAGATACAAAAGATGAACAGGGAGATAGAAGCGAGAGGTGCTTTAAACATGGTGAATTAGATGTTTTCAAGCGCGCGTATCCCGATTTGCTTTCCGCCAGCGAGAGGATGGTTCCCGTGTGGTATTTTTCAAGCTTGATTGGAGTTTTCTCGTTTCCAGGATGCTCACCATGATGTCGGGCAATAACCCTAAGAGGAGTTAGCTTTAATTAAAGTGCACATCTCCTAAGATGTACTCACCTTCTGCGGTGGGTTTTGAATGTACCACAAATTTTCAACAATCTTGGTAGGCAGAATGTCCCAAATTAACTGAATCATTAGATATAGAACTCCTTCATCATCTTTCAGATCCCCGGTTTGCCCTGGATCTCGAAGGATCGTCTTGAAATGACACTCGAGACCGAGACGACTGGCTTGGTGAACTCCTCCTTTCCGGCTCTTTTCTCGACTGCTCGATATCGCTCTCATCCGAGTCCAAACCCCGCCTATCCTCAATCTCTTTCCGATATTCAGGATCTCTCTCCTGCCTGTCTTGATCCTTCAGCATATGGACCAATGCAGCAACAGGCTCCATAGCATTCCGGATCATATCCACGATACTTGGATTTGCTCCAGCTTCCAGCGCAGCCTTCACAATCGCCACCAATTTATGACCTCTCCAACTCCCCGCCTCAGTCTGCAACACCATATACTTCTTTCCGACTGCCATCAAGATCTTTGATGACCTGACCATCTGTCCCCCTCCTTCATTTCCCCCTTGCTCAATCTCTCGTCTTTGTTGTTTGGCGTAAGTGATAGCTCGTCGACATTGCCTTCTCCAATCATACTTTTCGAGCAAGTCCAGCATTTCTTCATCGCCTTTTTCTCGCGCTAGATCCACGATTTCGCGATAATTGTCTGTCAGCCAAGCGCCACGCTCAAGCAACATCTCGGCGATAGCCCAATCAGAATGTCCCACTGCTTGGTAGAGAGCGTTAACGTAGACACCGCCATCGGCTAGAACATCGGCTTTGGCTTTGAGTAGTTGTTCAGTGATGCTCTTCCGACTTGCCATAGTAGCTGCGATCAATGGTGTTTGGTATCGACCTCCAACAGAATTGACGTCGGCGCCATAGTCGAGTAGGAGGCGCACCATGTCCTTGTTTCCCAGACAAGATGCGGCCTGGAGTGGGTATCCGTATACTTTGCATGCGCCGTTCGGGTCGAAACGATCCCCTAGAAGTCGTTGGAGCTCATCGTAATTCCCAGTCGTGATCGTGCTGCACAGGTAGTCACCTGTCAAAGCATATGAGATCTGCATTGTCGAGGCTAATATCTGCTCCTCGGTCCTCAGCATTGTCTCGTTTCTCAGCAACTGTTTTGCTTTCCGAGATTGTAGGAAACGTTCTGGACTCCAGAGACCTCTGAGGTCTTTCATCCCGTGCGCATAGACATATGTCGTAGCATCGACAGAGGCCATTTCGCCGTTCATAAGTTCAACATCTACTTTAACAACTTGTCTCTGTAGAGGCCTGTCTGCAGGATTGATCGCTTTTGACCCGCCCTCGGATCCAGAATGTTCGTCGTCATCGCTGCCCGACTTCGATGGATCTTTCTTCTTCTTCTTTTCGGTGGTCGCAAGCAGCATGTCAATATACCGTAATGCTTCTTCCGTGATGCCGAGGATCAGGAATCCAAAAACCTCACCGGATGGTGGAGGCTCGATTGGATAGTAGTTCTTGGCTTCCCGAGCTCGGAGGATCTTCCCTGTCAGGCGATTATCTTGGATGACTGCCCAATCCAGCTTTGAGACTCTCCATCGATCGAAGCCTTTCAACCTAGCAGGAGTCATATTCCCACATGCACTTTTGATCGAGTCGTCAGCTCTTGCCCAGTCCATCGAGGTTGGGTAAAGACGACGTTGGTGGACTGGCGAATATACACCCTTGATGGATTTATCTGCAATGGAATGCAGGATATGAGGGAACATCAATCCACCGTAGACGAAGAGATTGGTCGTGGAGTAGCGTTTCGCAAAGTTGATCTCATTGAGTGAGAAGTGGTTGCATCCTGCGAGGATATAGGAGGGCGATAGTGTAGATTTTGGTAGTGGGAAACAATCTTTACTGCATAAGGGTGGATGATTTAAAGGCTCGGGAAGCGGGAACGAAGTGTCATCGTCTTCTTCCAGTGGATCAACTGGCGCCGAAGGTCGTAGCTCTTCTGGTAACAAGCCAAATCTGACTCGAGATGATGATGGCGATTGAGGAGTTGTCGTCGGTGAATTGGTAGCAATTTTCGCCTTGGACACTTTCGGTGACGACGGCGGGGTAATCGTTGATGGGACTGATAGCGCATCATCCACGGTTCTCGTACTCGGCAGCTCTTCGTGAGATGAATGCTCACGGACAGGAGAAGGAGTCGCTGAGCGTTTGAAATGGATCCTAATATTTTTAACATGAACTCAAGGGGGTGATTTTAGGAACTTACTTCTTCGGTATGCACTTCTTGGCTGACCTTTCTGGAATATTCAGCATACTAGCAGTGACCATCCCATCTTTCTCTGACGATGAGACATCTCCTTTCAACAGGCTCTGCACTATCTTCGGGAAGCTGATTGTTGGCGTATCAACTGGACTTGTCTGTATGTCTGGCTCATGCGTCTCGTCCATGCAATCTCTACACATGAACGCATGCTCGCCATGAGCATCGATGATAACTCCTTTGACCTGGCTGATCACAAGTCGTTCACTCGGAGAATACTCGAGCATCCCAGAAATCCACTCAAGTGGTTCCGTGTCGTCTCCCGCGGCGGTGCTGCTCTGAAGTTTGTGTATCCAAGCGGAGGTCGCATCCAGATTATTCCAAGCGTATGGTCCTTGAGTTCCTTCGGTGGCGTAGAAGTCTCTCATTTTCTCTAGAGAAGAACCGCAGAGGACGGTTGCCATTTCCAGGAACACGCAACCCAATGACCATATATCAGTGGCACGCCCCCTACCCTGTTCAAGCATGTTAGCTTAGTTCGCTTGCTGGGGAAGATGAAATCGTTTACCTTCTTGTCATAGACTTCTGGTGCACAGTATCTGACGGTGCATGCAGCTATCGAGTTTGTCGTGCTCCTTCCGTCATCCTCCCAGAATCTCGTGGTTCCAAAGTCCGTTAGCAAACATTGTCCATCCTTGACCAGAACATTTCGAGGCTTGACATCGCCATGACACATGTTGTGTTGATGCAAATAGCCCATTGCCATTGTAAGACATCCGAAGAATGTTCGAAGGCATTGTTTGCGAATGTTGGTAGTATCAGGGAGACTCAGATACTCCTCAAGATCTCCATCAGCAACAGGCGTCATAATGAGCCCGACCCAAAATGGATCTGTGTAGGAACCTTTGAGTTTGACGATATGTCGATGCGACATTTTCTTCACTGCCTGCAGTTCATTCTCGAATTGAGCAAGAAGCCTCATGTCTTCCTTCGAGGACCGTCCCCGGCGAATTCTCTTTCGCGCATACTGACGGAGACTGAGACTGCTGTAGACATGATCGACTGTGCTGAATTCTCCTTGATCGAGTGTTCTCCGGGAGGGGAAGTAGTCATCAGCGAGTGCACTGAAATGCACGTGATCACCTCCGCTCTCGAGGTCTTCGACATGATATGGAGGCAGCACAGTTTCTTGCAATGTGAGGAATTTCGTCCGATATTCTTCGCCTTTAATAGCATCGGGTAGATTGCTTTCGTTGTAAGGTAGGAAGATGTCAAGCCGATTCTCGCGCACGAAAGTGTCCACTATAGAGAAATCAGTATGAGATTTGAAGTATGACTTGGGAGTCGAGGGGCTGAGGAGCCGAGTGCGCAGTACTCGCGAAGAGTTTGGCTCTGAATATCTTTGCAAAGAAAGGGAAGAATTTCACGTACTGAGTTCAGTGCAGCCTAGCATTCTCAAGATGGCGAACGTTCGTGGCCGCAAGCTCCATTCTCCCTTTCCATAGGTCTGTAGTATTTCCGTGATTCGAGTGAAAACATTGTCGCGAATGATTTGTTTAAAGCCCAGTATCGCGTCAAGTTGTGGGAGAAACTGATCAAGTGCTCGGTTGAATTGTGCTTCAGAGGGGAAGGGCATGGATCCTTCTTCATCCTCATCCTCTACAGTTGGTTTATGGTATTGACTCGGCATTGTTGCGACTGGTTTTCATCAAAAAGTTGAACCTAGGATGGGAAGTTTTATCGACCCTGGTTACGCATCAGTCATTATTATATGATTGATGTTGTGGGGTGAGGGGTTGCAAAGTACCAATAGACTAACCTGGCTGAAGCCTTATGTTTTAGGGTGGTCATACCAATCACCATATATAGTTCGGACATTGTCCCTCTTCTGTGACATCAACTCTCAAGGACTTTCAAGGCGTTTGAGAGGCGCAGCTTACGGTGATCTTGCAAGTGTTGATGTAACGTTAGCTTAACTCGTTGGAATGAGCCAAAGGAAATCCTTAGATGAAGCATTTGGCCCCCAACGTCATGATTTAGGCGGGATCGACTCACGTCTGTCGTGAAGATCCCCACATTTCGCTGACTGAGAACTTCGATTGAGTTGCATCACAGGGCATGGTGGCGTTCAGTATGATTGGGATACCACAACTGATCAATAGCAGCGTCGACAGCCTCGTCGTATGACCGCTTCGCCGAAAAGGCGTCAAGCTGGGACATCAAAGCCTGGAGATTGGTCAGCTTAGCCTCGATGGTGTGCAGAAACCTGAACGGGGCTTGAGGCTTCTGCAGCCTGATTCAGCGCTAATTCGAAGTTGTATCCCACTATTGCCTCACCGAGGAGCAGAAGTCAACATACCTAAGCACAGCCTCGTCACGACTCACAATTCCTCCAAACTTCATCATCCATCTCGATCTATAGTTCGCAGCTGGCGCATTTCGCTTAATTTCAAGACAATGCCTAAATATTGATGCATCGCGATTGCCTCTTTCTTAAACCTTCAAATATACCTGGCAACAATTTGTCAAACAACGAGCTTGCATATACAGAACGATGGATCCAGTTGGTATAAGTCTAGGACTAGTCTCGTTAACTTTTCAGATATTCTCAGGATGCGTAACAGGTACAACACATTCCCCTCCTTGTCAAAACGCAATTTCTAACACCCCCACCAGCGTATCAATTGCTCTCAGAAGCACGCGGCCTAGCTAAAGAATACCAATATCTCCGGGTCCGAGTGAAAACAGAACAATGCCGACTTCTCGACTGGGCCACAGTAACCAAGTTGACAGAACGAGATGAAACTCTCGCAATCGACCGATACAGCAAAAACATCATCATAGATGTACTGGATCAGCAAAGGCGGCTCTTGATGCAATTCGGACGACTTGATGGTCGATTACAGCCACTGGTCAACCCACTGATTGCGGAGGAGCTGGAAACCCAAAGTCGAGACAGGCAAATCAGAGACGTCTCCGAGAGCGAGGAGGAATTCTGCAACCGATTCCCACATTCTGGAGACCTATTGGAGAAATGCACCAAGTTCATCGCGCAAACGAGTAAATTCCCAGCGAAGCTGCGTTGGGCGATGTCCGATAAAAAGTCGCTCGAGGAACTCCTAGGCAAGCTCTCAGGATTGAACAATTATTTAGTTGAACTCCTCAACACACAGCAAATGGAGATGTTATTGACGCGCCAGATGAGAACGGACTTCATGATCATACAGCTAAACGACAAGCTAAATCATCTGCAGGAAATCGCGGAAGCGGGGTTGGCTGTCCACTTGACCAAGGATTCAAATGAAGGACACCAGATGGTGATGAGGGGCGGTTATGATCGGGTGCAGGGCTTGTACAGCGATTCCGATCAGTCCAGACATCTCACGGGTCTTGCGCAATTCAAAGCTTTAGGCTCGGCGATGGAAATGGACACCTTGACGGATGAGTTCGCGCAGAGACTTGAGCTGGGAAAGTCAGTCGAAGACATTACATCCTGCGAGATACCCGTGACTAGCATCAAGTTGCTCACCCATCATTCCAGCATAGATGATGATCACAGAACAGATGCATGGTACATCTCAAGGTTGGGCAGAGATCGCCATGTTTGGATTGAGTGGAAGCCTGGAGAGGTGAAAGGTGCACCAGGAGTGGGGCAAGGCCACAAAATCATCAGTCGCCTTGACGCACTTGTTGCTCTGCTTAGGGAGAACACAAGAACACAGCAATTCACGGCGGTGCCATGCTTGGGATACATCCGCCATAATACAAATAAGGAAGACGCGTCTTTTCGATTCGGCCTCGTCTTCGAAAATCCAACCGGTGTGGCACCTAGCACAAAACCAGTTTCGCTATCCCAGCTTCTCCAAGATAGGAAGAAGAGAGTCCCAAGTCTGACGACTCGATTTGCACTAGCAAGAGCCATAGTCGAATGCGTGGAGAAGCTACATGCAGTCAATTGGTTGCACAAAGGCCTTCGAAGTGAAAACCTCTTGTTCTTCGATGCAGTAGAAGGAAATCGCGACCTGTCGAAGCCGTATCTTTCCGGTTTCGATTATTCCAGGCCAGCTCAACGGAATGACATGACGGAACGACCGACTGGAGACGTATTGCATGATTTGTACCGGCATCCTCAAGTTCAAGGACTTTCACGAGATACTGCGCAAGGAAAGAGCTACAAGAAGCGGCATGACATCTACAGCCTTGGCATCATTCTCCTGGAGATATCGTACTGGGATACGATTGAATCAATCCTTGGCTTCAAGGAAGTGGAAGAAATAAGACCCAGCGAAACTGCAATGATGAGAGGGAAACTGCTGAGTGGGCGGTATTTGGACTACGTGCAGAGTAACATGGGGGACAACCTGTACGGCGTCATCCAGTCTTGTCTGCAGGGCGTGACAGCGTTTGGAATATCGGAAGAGGCTGATGAGATGGATGTTTTTGTTGGAGCGAAGCTGCAGGCAAAGTTCTATGAGCTCATCACCAAGAACTTGCAGGAAATCAAAGTATAGACCTGGAACAACGAGCAGAATAAACAAAAACTTGCGAAAGCTTCGAAGAAACGACGAATCGTGAATGCGGACGAAAGTGTACAGTACGACTCGAATCACAGTTGTACAGTCCGTCATGTGAACGAGCTTGCGCACCTCGAGAGGCCGGTGGTGATTTTTTCGAGGATGATGAAGGGGTCTGCTAACTCTACACAGAGGGGGCCGGGTCAGGCGAAGGATCAGAGAATGTCTCAAGTCAGCCAGTGAACCAGGACAGGTTGCAAAACGTGTCAAATTTACCGACATTCGCAGGTTGGAAGCTTCGAGTCGATGACTTCTTCGTGAATGCTGTTCACACAATCAGTGCTCGCTGACAAGATGGTCGCCCATTGAACGAGATTGAGTCCACGCGTGACAGATGGCAGAGGCAGTAACTGGACGACGGACTTCGTGGCCGTGCGTCGAGATGATGTTGAAGGGCGACCTGCATTGAACGTACCAGGTAGTGGTGGACTGGCGAGATGTGCTGGACGTCGCTGGGTGACTGGTTTCGGTGTAGGCTTGAGGTTGGAGGCTGCAGGAACCGGTGGACGGCGACGACGACGTGACATCTTTCCCAGCATACATAGCATGAGAATGTAGGAGCGTCGGCTCACCTCTTGCTCACGACACAAGCCTCTCACCACACTGGGTTGCCACCTTATATTCTCGTCCTCCCCCTTAGAAAAGAAAGATTTCTGCCTCCCCTTCTTTTTTTTGGAGGGCTTTCTTTTCTAAGGGGGAGGACGAGAATATAAGGTGGCAACCCAGTGTGGTGAGAGGCTTGTGTCGTGAGCAAGAGGTGCGGTGCCTGTTGAGAAGGAACGCTGGGTAGTGAGGAAGGTGTTGGGCGGGGGCCAATGGATAGAGGGATGGCTGGGTTGTGAGAGAAGGAGCTCTGGTGCTAAAAAAGGTGGTGAGCGTAATCCAAGATACTGATGGACATAACAGGAAGGAATGCTCAGGACCGTCAATCTCCCGCGCTCGGTGGTAGGTAGGAGGAACGCAAGAACCGTCGTCTGAGCTGAGAACTAGGCGCAGCGAGACGCACATTGGTGCCAAAGACTTGTGCGAAACAGCAGAATAAGTAACGTAGGGAGGGAAAATTGAAATACAAGAATTCCTAAGATGATTTGAATTGTTTGGGCATGCACTCGCAGGATTGAAACAGGTGATACAACCTTGCTACCGGTACCTATATTAATGCGACATAATCTTCAATCTCCGCCCTAATTGCTTGAAGGTTTCAAGTGCGTGAAAATCATGAGGAGAATAGGACGAACTTTCAGCAAATTAACATCATATTTTCTGCTGTTCATCTCTAAGCAAAGTCTTCAGGACGCTTCAAGTCTCATTGTCCCAGCATGCTGCAATAACCAGAACGCCGCTAATGAAGATCATTGCCAGACGTTATGTATTATTTTACTTTTGCATTACCTGCCACCCACCAACGCTTCGTGGCGTCGTTCTATCGTCTAGAAAGCGAAGACTTGATCTTCCAACTTGCTAACTGGTCTTGCCTTGGTGAAGCCAAGACCCTCAGAGGCCTTCTTCATAGCTGAGATCATGGGAGGAGGACCACAGAGAAGGAGCTTGACGTCGGAAGCGGGCTTAGGAAGCCAGTTCTGGAGGTACATAGTTAGCATTGATCGGGAGTCGCAAGTGGAGTTTGATGCAGGGACAATGGGACTCAATATCGAGCATGAAGCCAGACACCGAGAACATGCAAAAGGGACATACCGTAATCATCTCTGGTGTAACAAACCCAACACCACCAGTCCACTTCTCAGGTGGGTTGTTAAGAACATAGTGAACCCTAAATCCTGCATCCTCCTTTGCCAATGTGTCTAAATCCTCCTTCAACAAAATATCCTCCTGATTGACATTGGCGAAAATGAGATCAATCTCCGTCTTGTCACCAGCACGACGGCCTCGAATTACAGCACGGATGATCTGCAACATGGGTGTAATTCCAGTTCCTCCTGCAATCATACCAAAAGCGCGAACCATGTTGGGGGTATAGACCATGGCGCCCTTCGGTCCTCTGACCTTGATTGTTTGTCCAACGACGAGCGATGCCATGTGTTTCGAGATGTTACCGGTGGGATAGGACTTGATGAGGAGGTCGAAGGAACCGGGTTGGTGGTCACCGGAGACGGGCGTGTAGGAGCGAACGATTTCCTTTGATGCGCCATCTGGTTGGGGCAGAGTAGCTGCGATGGAGATGTGCTGGCCGATTGGCAGACCGAGGATTGAGTTTGGGGTGGGGAGTTTGAATCGGTAGCTATGGAGGTTAGCATAGTGTGAGGTTGGGGTTGATGTTCAACTTACATTGCGACATTGTGGGAAATGATTGTCTTCTCTGTGAGCTTGAAATCTTGGAAAGCATCAGGCTTGAGGACCGGTTTGGCACCTAAAAATGGTGTTAATTGACTTCTCAAAGACGTATTGAATCTGCCACAAAGTGGGCGGGCGAATACATACTACTATTGAAGATCTTGAATCCGCCCAGAGCAAGCGCAAGAAGTATAGCATAAGGAAGCCATTCCTGCTTGACAATCAAGGTACCGACAACCAGAAGTCCAGATGGAATATATACGCCATTGATATACTCCTTCGACAGGAATGGGCTGGCCATTGTAAATTCTGGTGGGATATTGTTGGGGGAATTTCCAAATCGATGTTGAGGTAGAATGTCGCTGTCCTGAGTCTGCGACTAGAAATCTTGGGTCAGATGAAGATAGATGTCCGAGACAAGATGCCAGACAAGCAGGAGGAAAGTTGTCGAGCAACGTCTGGACTTTTGTCAAACCTGGAGATGTCAAGAAGTTGTGGTTCGTTTTGCCGGAAAAAGCTAAGCTTCGGCAGCGGTCTCGGTTCCGCTCATCTCAACCTTTTTGGGAACCAGTTTCCCGGCGTACATGGATCACGATCGATTAGATTAGATCTTGACTATGAACACATCACAACGTTGGACAACGAAGTTGTAGACCGTCAAGAGCGATAAGATGGGGGACAACACTGTTACTCTTGACAAAGGGAAGGTTGCGGAGGAGGAAGCTCCCTTTCCTCTCACCGATGTTGACAGATGGGTGCTGTCTCAAACAGATGAGGAGTTCCATTTGCACGACTGGGAAGAGCTGAAGGTGATCATAGGTAGGGAGACTTTCCTTTCCAGTTTTCTCCTCTGCTCTTCAGATGTCCAAAGTTACAGAGCTCTGTATCATTTTGAATATCCTTCCGAGATCGGACTTCAAATTCCAGCCGAGTGTTCATCCAATCTTTGCCCCTGAAGTCAGGGGCGTTGTTGAGATACACGTGACTAAGTTATATTTTATTATTATATTTCCATTGTGTTGTTCGTGACATTGTGAGCTAATTCTCATTAGCTACGAACAAGCTCGAGACTCTCAAGCGGAAGCCATCAGACCTTCGCCGGTACATGGCATGGTCCGCTGACATCAAGAAGCAATATGGAAGTATGACCAACTACCTCATTCAACATCGTCTACCCTGGGGCTCTCCGCCTTTCACTTACATCTCCACTGTGCCTTTCAAAGAGACACCAGACTACAAGATCTTGCTCAACGATTGGCCGTACGGTCTGACTCCCGATATCACCCATATTGTGGTCTGGAGCAAGACACCTATTGAGACGGATGGAACGATAGGAGATGTCACCGAGGAGAGTAGAAAGATCATTGAGGAGTTTGTGAAAGGGACGTTTGCAAAGAGACTGGGGGATGCGAAGAGGGTGACTTGGTTCAAGAACTGGGTTTCGTTGCAGAGCGTGAGGGCGCTGGAGCATGTGCATGTTCTCGTGAAGGATGCTACTAAAGAGGACTTGGAGTTCTGGACGGGCAAGAACAAGGAAAACGAACCGAAATGATAGACCGAATGTAATAGATTGGGGAACTTAGCAAATGGCTCGTATTTGCTGGCAGCAATGATGCCTTTCTAGAGATTTGCTAGAGCTATCCACATCCATCTCATGCAGCTCTCCTTTGCTTCCTGTTTCCAGCCATCGCCACCTGTTCATCAGGCATCTGCCCCGTCTGTGCACCTCCCATCATCCCTCTAGCCATTCCCAACAATCCATATCCCTTATACGCGCCATAAATCGGCACAACACTATACATAATCCATCCCCAATTGCCAAAGAAAATGACACAAATCAAGCTCAACCAAGTGACCCAAATGATGTCAAACATATACTCCGTCAACCCGGCAGCAGACAAATCCTCGCCAGCATTCTTCAAAGCCTTGGTATTGGTATCATACTTCGGTCTTCCAGTGGTCTCGAGGATATATTCTGCTGCTCCGCAAGGAATGGAAAAGATGAGGTAGGCGACAAGGGATCGGCGCTTGAAGAGAAGGTTGAAGAGGAGGAATATGACGTTTATAGCGAGAGTTCCGATGTGGAGATTGTTGAGAGAGGCTATATTTGACTTCGCGCGGTCTTTCTTTGCCTTTTGTGCCATCTTGTCTTCGTGTGTATGTACAGAGTCAGCAGAGGAAGGTATTCGAATTGATTGACGTCGGTCGTGTGCGTGCGAGTGATCAAAGAAGGCTTCGGCTTCGCTGTTGGGGTTTGGTTCAAGTCCGAGTCGCGTCGGTGCGAGCTCGAATGTCGGAATGGCAGAAGATATCCCACCCAATCGTGAATTCAGAACCCGTGAAATGACAAGACTCGTTGTTCCAATCGTAAAAAATAATAGACGAGGCTGAACCTGGCTGAAAAGGTGTCGTCGCTTTGGCCCCTCCTCGCTGACATAAGCGCTTTGGCTGTTGCTACGCCAGACTTCAACGTTCCCAGCCAATAGATTTTACCGCCGCTTGCAAACCATAACATCGCGAGAGCTATGAACCAGGAACGTTGTTGACGCAGCTACTATAGCCAACCTCTTCAATATCATACAACCTTTTTCCTCTGACAGCGGCAGCCTTTGCGGAGTTCAGCCATTGTTTTCGGCGTGTGGATTGTGTGGCGGATTCTCTTCTTCCTCTCGTTATTTCAGGCGACGCTCTTGTTGTTTTCGCGGGTACTCGATCACGCCTGGCCATCGATTCACTATTTCCTTCGACGTCACTTTCAACAATAATTCTAATGATCTCTCACGACTCGTAACGACTGCTCGCAGATCGTCATTGTTCTCCATCGCAGATACCGCGCAGCAAAGAAGGAACGAGAGAAGAGAGTGCTCGGACAAAGACCGGCCTCGACATCGAAATAACCGCTGATCAGTCAGGTCTCTGGCTACATGGCTAGACCGTCATAACATCAACTACAATCGACCCAAGGATCTTCCTCTCTTCACGGCACAAAGATGGCAAGCAAACCGTCGAACACCTGCGTGGTGAACCAGCTGCGGCAGCTTGTCTACTATCACCTCGACAACAACCTCCTCAAGAATGCCCTCTTCTACGCTGAACGTCTCGCGGCAATCGACAGTCGATCTACCGAATCCGCACACCTCCTGTCACAATGCCACCTTCGCTTGGGCGACTACGGTTCAGCATTCGAATACTCGAAGCCGGCGGGGTCGAGAGGAGGCCAACTCGGATGTGCCTACGTGTTTGCACAGGCTTGCTTGGCTTTGCACAGATACAAGGAAGGAATATCAGCTATGGAGAAGAGCAGAGCGCTATGGGGCGCAAAGAACAACTTTGGAAGGCATACAGCAACATCACGACAACTATTACCAGATGCAGCCGCCGCCACATGTTTACTGGGGAAGCTCTATCACGGGTATGAGGATAGAATTAAGGCAATCCGCTGCTTCGAGGAGTCGCTGAAGCTAAATCCCTTCATGTGGGACGCATTCACGAGTCTCTGTGATATGGGTGTTCACATGCGAGTCAACAACATCTTCAAGATGAATCCGGAGATGGAGGCAGCGATAAAGGCTATCTACCCAGAAGATTTCGATTCACAGTCGTCCAGGGGATCTACACTTTCAACGATGCCTGAGCAGGAACGAAATCGACCTAGCACTCGGCCCACGTCCGTCGTCAGCGAGACCCCAGACCCCTTTAATCATGTCCCAACTCGAGGCTTTGCGGGAGGACTTTTTGGAACATTGGGGATGTCACAGAAATTGAACGAGAGCAATCCGAGTTTGACAAATATTCCGGCTGCAGGAGGCGGGGGCATTGGACCAGAAGCTATGGAAACACCAACAGGGCCAAGCGCAATCATCGATGCGACTCAGAACCGAAGGGATCCTGGTATCGTGTCAGCGTACTCAACAGAGGCTCCGCCTGCTCCTGCGCGGAAGACTCGAACATTACAAGGACTTGGGATGGATTTCTCAGTGGATGCACCGAAGATGAGCCGTGGGATATCTACAAAACGATCGCAGAAGCTGCCTATGCCCCGAGCAGTTCCATACGAGGAGCATGTCGAAGAATCAGCAGCTGCTCACGCCCTTCGATCGAATAGTGTTTCTTCACATGCAACACAAGAGCGGAAAAGAACGATTTCAGGGCAGGTTGTACCGCGACAGAGCTCGGAAGATCCGGGCGCGCCACAAAGGAGAAGTGTTAGGCTGTTCAATCAAATCCGGCCAACAAGTACGAAATTATCAAGTGCTACCTCGAGTGTCGGCCCCCCAGGTGGGCGAGAGTTGAAGAAGACGAGACAGCCCATATCGAAGATCATGAGACCAAATTCCACCACCTCAACCGTCGGTCGTCAAGTCAGTGGAAATAGAAAGCCGGTCGAGCAAGAGCCCATGGATGTAGATCAAAGAGAGACCAGTTCGCGGTCGTGGGTTGGCACCGTTACAAGTATACCTCCTCTAAAGACATTGGAGCCGGACTCGGTGAAGCAGGAGGCTGCCTTGAAATTCTTACTCGATCTCTTCAAAACTTTTGGCAGTGGGTATTTCGCCTTGTCTAAATTCGAATGTGCGGATGCGTTACAGCTGTACAACCAACTTCCTCGGCAACAATTGGAGACTCCTTGGGTGATGGCTCAAATCGGCCGTGCTTATTATGAGCAAGCAGCTTATGTAGAGGCTGAGAAATATTACAGGCGCATCAGACAGGTTGCACCCACCCGATACGAAGATATGGAGATCTACTCCACAATCCTATGGCACTTGAAGCGAGAAACAGATCTCGCATTCCTTGCTCACGAGCTTATTGATTCGTCATGGAAGTCCCCGCAAGCTTGGTGTGCTCTTGGGAACTCCTGGTCACTAGCCCGAGATCACGAACAAGCACTCAAGTCCTTCAGACGTGCAACCCAACTCGACCCGTCTTTCGCCTACGCGTTTACACTGCAAGGTCACGAGCATGTCGCAAACGAGGAGTACGAGAAAGCCCTCAAATCCTATCGAGATGGCATCACTGCTGACAAACGGCATTACAATGCATGGTATGGTGTTGGTCGGGTCTACGAGAAACTTGGGAGCTATGATAAGGCATTCTTCCATTTCGACGCTGCTTCGCGCATCAATCCTACGAATGCTGTTCTGATCTGCTGCATTGGAACGGTGCTCGAGAAACAGAAGGATCCCCGACAAGCGCTTGCCTACTTCACCAAGGCTACCGATTTGGCACCTCGATCAACATTGACCAGATTCAAGAAGGCACGGACATTAATGGCATTAGGAGACCTTCATGCAGCTCTGAGTGAGCTGAATGTTCTGAAAGACATGGCTCCTGACGAAGCTATGGTACATTTCTTGCTTGGGAGATTGTACAAGAGTCTGAGAGAACGCGGCCTTGCTGTACACCACTTCACGATCGCGTTGAATTTGGACCCTAAGGTATACACTCCCATTGTTCTCTTTGTTAATTCTGCTAACATGTTGTCCAGGCAAGCCAGCAAATCAAGGAAGCAATCGAGAGTATTGAAGAAGATGATGAAGACTACGAGAACAGCATGACAGCTTGAAGAATTCATCAAGCCTGCCACCATCTCACCAGTCCAGGCGATGAAGCGGCGTGCCGAGCCACTATGGGCTCACAACCCCACTGTATCATTATTCCACGCCGACTTTCACCGCCACTCTTCTCCTTCTTACCTCTCTTCATATAATTACACAGCTGCTCAACAGCAAGTTAAGCAGCATGATGATACGATACAGACGTTTAGTTCTGGGTGTCTCGGGGCGGGACACAGAACACACGGAAGCACTGCATAAGAAAACGGCGTTTATGGAACTCATTGAGATTACTTTTTTCTCGGGTGAGGAATCGATTGGTCATAGCATGGGGGGTTATTAGGTGTTTGTGTTTGTATTGTAAATAGTAATGGGTATGGGGTCATGGAAGGTGTGAAATCTTTGCATCGGAGATGATTGATGCATGCATTCTGGTGCTGGATGAAGAATGAGTGGAGTGAAGTGGGCATGGAGATAGAATGCGAGATTCGTAACGCAACAATTTCGATCCGTGGTTCCCTTGTGTTTTGTTGTCGTTGGTGAGGTGGTTTTGCTTGTCTGATTTTGAAGTAACGTATCTCAGTTAAAGGGTTTTTTTAAGTCTGAGGGACATTATATTCAGCGTTGGTTTTCAAGTAGGGGAGGGTAGTTTTGGAACGAGGACAAGTGTTTCCCGCTCTAGCTCGTTGTACCTTCCCAGAACGACGCAGCTTAATCTCCTTCCCGCTTCAGATCAACAACGATTTTCCTTCTTTTCTTCTTTGATACTCTCACAATCCAAACCATAACATTGACTATGCGTCTCCTCTCAGTCTCATAAGTATAATTGCGGTTCCTAATAGTTCTAGTCACGATGGGGACGAATTACACACCATTCTTCGCCATGCACGGCCTAATCAAAGCACTTCTATAGTGAGTAGCAATCCTCGTGACGTCGGACATTTGCAATTACTGGCCGAAAGATCGATGAATTGCTCCCAGATTTCATGGAATCGTGGCCCCCAAATCTCGAACGGTAGCGTATGGTGTTGGTATTACACGACTTATCTCGGTCCTTGATAGCTGACCACGAAGCTTTGTTGCTTGGCAAGAGCCTCCTAACCCCTAGGATTTTCGTCCGCTTTTCGGCATTGTAACACTTCAGATTATCTTGCGGGCTCACACGCACGACTCGGAGGACGTTGAGATTCAGCCCCAGCCACACGGCAAGTTGTCTACATGTTGGCGGCTAATTTGGTTTCAGTGTGCTCTGCATGTGGAGAAACATCAACAATAAGATCCGGTGGAGATGCACAGCCTCGCCCTTGTGAGGGCTAGGGTCCCTCAAGCCCGCACAGAGAGATTCGGTATGGTGTCAGCACTGAGTTGCATTCAACAAAATCGATTGAGGAAGGACCATTACTTCGGCCCATCGCTGCATAACATCAATCAGGAAGGCGTGGAATTTGAGCCTCGCAGGGGATCGTACTGATACTTTTATACAGGTTCCTCCTCCTAGCCTAATTTTTTGATCATACTTTCCCTTTGCATTGCTTACAGCCTCGTTTTCCGCGAAGACTTCTATCTCAAATTTAGTCGTCTTTTGGCATGAGAGGACCATGCGATCGTCAAAAATGCCGCGCAATCCCGATTCGGACCACATTGATCGAATGTCGAATCCGTCGAGTGGGAGCCTTCTCGCCAATGTGGATGGTGATCTCCAGGGATTCGAATCAGAGAAGAACACTACCGGGATTGGGAATGAAGAATACCTGGCAGGAAGGAGAAGCTTGAGCGGATCGGCAGAGTTCTCTCGAAACGGAGTAACCTCCGGCAGGACGTTCATTCAAGACTGGGGTTTCGAAGTCGCGACCTGGGCATCCAGCATCCTTTGCATCGCTGCTCTAGCGTCGTGCTTCAGATATCGAACCAGAAGAAGGTCCCAGAATGGGCTTACGAGCTTTCTCTTAACACTGTGGTGTCGGTCTTGACGACGTTGACTGAACTCGCACTGATGAAGCCAGTCAGCGAGTGTATAGGTCAGCTGAAATGGATGTGGTTCTGTGGCAAGGCAAAGAAACTGGTCCAATTTGGCGCCTTTGATGAAGCAAGTCGAGGGGCATGGGGATCCTTCACTTTCTTTTTCAAATTACCAATCTTGTGAGAGACATTCTCGTCCCATCAGAGTACGTGCTGATCCAATCAAGTAAACTTGCTGGAGCTTGCGCCCTCATCACCGTAATTGCCACTGCAGCCTCGCCAGTTACACAACAGGTAGTCAGCTATCCCACTCTTCCAATTTGTGTTGACACGGCGGTCGCAGCAAGAGCAGACAGTTACCTGGCAGATTCGATATCGGAGAATCCTCTACAGATTAGTGCCAGAAATGGTATGCCATAATACCCATTAGACTCGGAATAAGCGTCGTTAACTTAGAGCAGATGATATCACAGCATCAATGCGAGACGCGGTGAATGCCGGCCTCTATGCCGATTCTTCTTCCCCGCTCGCATTACTCGAGCCACAATGCGCGACAAGAAACTGTACTTGGGAAATCTTTCACTCTCTTAGTGTGTGCTCTCAGACAGTGGATATCTCCGATCACATAGCCAACACCACAAACGAGCCAAATCTTCTCGTCAGAACTCTTCCGAATGGTGTCTATCTCTCCTTTCATCGAACAGTTGGAAAGTCACTGAATATCACAACCAGTGATCACTTCAACGGCTCGATTGCCTTCTCATCAATCAAGGAAGGGAGGAGAGGCATTCACCTTTGGAGAATGGCTTTAGCGGTGTGAAGTTTGAGGGACTTGATCATTTCTACAACGAGGCTCTTCCTACGGGATTCAGTACTGCCGAGACAGTTGCAAAAGTACCAACAGATTTTAAGAACTCCATGATCATACATGTATTCACTTAAGTTGAGAACTTTGACAGCTGGACTCTTGGTCACCCCTCGCTCAAGAGTTCACGTGACCATTGATGGCCAAGTCAAGAAGGATCTCACGTGGTTTCCAGGCCTCAAAGTATGTGAATGATCTAAATCTAACAATGAATCTCGATGGAAGTGTACTTGCAGGATTTGGCAGCTTTGTGTCTCTTTACGGCTTATCTAAGACATGTCGTCGTCCAAGAAGCTCGCCGAAGTGCTTGAACACTTCCGAAAATATTTTCACGATGCAACGACCTTCCTCCTACCCATCACCACAACATTCCTGCTCGACAGATTTACGGGATTGAGCTGTTTCAATGATGGTCCCTTCAGTGAGAGCAGGCGAACTCGCAACCTAAATACGCTACGAGGAGAACCGCGACGCCTCCCGACATGGTGGCTCAAGGTTGCATCCCATGGTAGTATGCAGCACCCCAGGATCTCATATCGCGGCCATCCCAAGAGTTGAATAGGCTATTGTTTACGCCTAAGATTCAATTTCCTCGGAGAACTTCCCTTTCAGGGCGCGGCGGTGGGGTCTCTACCATCGTCAGCCGCGGGTATAACATGTCGCTCAAGCTACCTTCTTTCTTGGACTTACTCGATATCTCTTGCACTTTTGAAAGTTTACTTTATTAGCTCTATTTTTCTGCTCGGATAATTATTTGAGCACGTTAAATTTTGGATTTGTAGCATTGTTCAGCCGCGAGAGGTCTGCTTTCCAGCCACGAGAGCCTGGAGTATAGCTTACGTCAGATTCAACATGGAGACGTTCTTCGTTCCTCTCGCAAGAGACAATTCAATTCATCTGAGTTGTACATTGTACACACCTCCAAGACGAGGTCTTCCTCGAGATACTCTCAGTACGTGAGAATGTGCCCTTTATTTGAAGAGATATGGAGAGTCGAGCTCTTCGCGAGTATTGCGGACTCGGCTCCTCTCGGCTCCTCAGCTCCCCGACTCCCAAATCATACTTCAAACCACATACTGATTTATCTATAGTCGTCTTCGCCACCGGCATCGACAACCCTGGGTCGATATGGCACCTGACAATCGATGCATTACTGGAGCTCGAAGGTGCTGGGAATCTACCTCCTATGCTTGTTTATGATCGAGTGGGACAAGGAAAGTCGGTTGGGAAGAACGCAGACATGCCCGGTAGACCTAAGGGTCATGGGCGAGACTGCCTGGACGCTGCTCACGACATTCGGGATCTGGTATCGCAAATTGGACAACGGAAACTTGGAACCCATGAGGATGGCATCGATTGCTTGAAGATATTATTCGTGGCAAGCTCCATTGGCGCCGCGATCTGTCGACTCTATGCTGGCGCGTATCCGAAGACAGTATCTGCTTTGGTTATTGTCGACTCGACCCTTGCCAACTCGGACACAATCTCTCTTTTCCCAGATCCGCAAGCACCTGATTTCGATGTGGGATCGTTACCTGATGGTGTCACTGCCAAAATTTGCTATGATGCGAGAAGAATCATTGGTGCTGTCTATGGTTCGACGTCCCCGAATAAGGAGGGGCTTTGGAGAGGCAACCTTCCATCTCTTCTCCCACATTCCGATGAGCCGAAGATCGTAGGCCCTTCATCTCGGACGCCGTATGTTACGGTCATCGAGCACGATCGTGCAAAATTTGTTAAAGATATATGGAAAGTATGCATATCCTTCACCCAGTGCGGAATTCCGAGCTGATGATGGTACAGGCGGTGAAGTTTCCGAAGATCATGTCAGAATTATATTTTGGTCCGCAATGGCACGAATACAATAAAGGTCTTGCGAGACTCACGAGGCCAGGTCTCAGCAAGGGACCTATTTCCAAGAAAGGCACTGGACATCTTATACATAGGGATGATCCCCGCTTTGTTGCAGAGGAGATTATGGAGATTATTGACAAGTTGCGGCAAGATGAAGCAAGTCATATATGAGCCATTGGAGCAGATACGACAGGAAGTTCAAGAACCGCCAATTTTCCACCGGATTTGATTATCTAGGATGACTCCAATGTCCTGAAAATACCAAGGACTATATGTTTGTGAAATTTCCCTGAAATATTATCGAACAGTCGAACTTGAGGATGCTCACATTTAAGTCTCTTCGCCTCAATTTTGAGGAGTGTGTGCTTGCTTATGGCTTCGAAAATTACACAAATCAAGAATGAATCAGTTGTTTTCACTTGATTGACAAACACTCGATTTTTGGATTACCATCATCAACTTACAGCCCACGCCGGTATCTCCTTCATCAAAGCTGTGGCACACGGTATACCGCCTCCAAAGCCTTGGCAAGCTGGGATGCTGGCCTCCCCATTCGCTCGCCAAGGATGCAGTCGTCGTGTAAGCATCTTATTTCAGCTCTCCAATCAGCAGGGAACATTTATGTGGATGACAATCTCCCCCGGCCACATCTCGAACGTCGATATCTCGGCATGCACGAAGCATCTCTTCTCTTTGGAATTCATAAGGTTTCTTGGTTGGTTGTCAGCCGAGTACGCTGCTCCTCCGGCGCCTTCCCCACCAACCCGAAGCTCTCCCGGAGGACCAATTCGAGACAGCGAAATCTAAACGGTCTTCCAAATGACGGCGTGATCATGCAACGGAAACACGAATTAACCAGCGAGCTTCTTGGGTCTGGTTAATTTGACCTTTAGCTGCAATGACAAAGAGACGGTTGAGCCGAACCCCTTGGTCTTGTGTGCCAATTCAGGTATAGCTTCACCGGCTTCTCCAAGTCAAACTTCAGCCCTACGAGAAATGCTCAACACGATTTCAAATACCTCAAAACTTCAGATTACATATAATGCCCTTGCTGGAATGATTCAAGTGCCAAATCTTGACAGAGATTCAAATGGGTCGATACAGAACATAGAAACGACTGGACCTATATACAATGGCTACCACAACAACAGACTCCAACACATCGAGCTCTATGATACGTCGTCGCACGCACGCTAGATCTAAGAAAGGATGTTTGACCTGCAAGGAACGACATGTTCGCTGTGATGAACGGCTTCCCTATTGGTGAGCTCGGGTAACAGACACCCATCTTCTCCATTGTCGACGCCTGCATGAGGCACCCCGATTAATATCCAACCTCGACCATGAATCACGACTGATACCAGTATAGTGGAAACTGTCTTCGATTAGGACGAGAATGTAGCTACACCCAGGTCCTTCCCCAGACGTGCCCAAATGATGTAGACAAACAGCCACCGGCCTCCTTCCAAGCATCGGAGCAGGCATGGCTCACCAAGATCTCGCCTCGGGACTTCCAGATGTACTACTGTCCCCCACATCACCGGGACATTCCATCCTCCACAATCTCGGTTATCCAACAGGCACAAGAAATCTCGAGAAGGCGACCAATGCCCCGCAGTTGCCTCTTGACAATTGCTCAGCACTATACTCCTAAGTAATCTTGAGCCGACGATGTTCACTGGCATGAAAACTCATCAGATGACAGGTACAATCTCTTAGCCGCAGAGCACGAGTGTGTGAAACATGCCATAGTGAGCTTTGCAGCCTATATGCACTTCCAAGCCACGAAAAGCCAGATCTCGCAGGAAGTCTGCATCCAGCACATTGGCTCTGCTTTGAGACAGCTGCAGAAAGATATCCTGACTTTCGGACCCAACAATTCGGATGCGGTAGTCACAGCCTCGATCTTCCTTGCTGGGACAGCGCAGGATTGGTTGATCTCCCCAGCTTTCTATCCGAGTCGCCTTGCTGATGAGTGGATTAGGGAACAATGGGCTGTCTTTGTTGACGGTTACTCAAAGGTAGGTAACATTCTTTTCCGAGGACGACCTCACTGACCTTTGAATCTCCCAGGCTCTTACACAAATCATTCTTTCCAAACTTCGAACTGTCTACCCAGACTTTTGTGGTTCCTCCTTCCAACTCCGCAGCTTCTCACTCCGCTCAAACCTCGCCACACCACCCCTCCCCGCCAACAAATTGCAAATCCGCACTCGGGTAAAACTCGTCCTGGACTCCATCTTCTCTGCCAGCTGTATTTTTGGTCTTCAAAAATGGCGAGAAGCAGAATTCGAGGCCCTCGAGAAGTTAGCTAATTCGGTCGACGCTGCGCTAGCAGCAGAATCTGATGATGATACATATCATCAACTGGCTTGGTTAAGGTCTTGGTTATTCTGGATGGACTTGAGGAAGGCGAATACGTGTGATGAACAGGTGTTGTTGGGAGCGTTGTTCTATGCTTTGGTGTTGACTGTTGTTCCGCTTTTTCCTGCTAGGTATGCTGAGAGTTTGGTGGAAGTTGGAGAGGAGAAGATTAGGAGAGCGGACCTGGAGTTGAGGCAGAGCGAGGGGAAGTGGGAAGAATTTGGGCTTCTGAAATTAGTTGAGGACATTCTGCCCAACTTTTGAACAGCAAAAGTCGGTGCCGGATCAGAGATTTGTGTTTGCTGCGGTTCTTAGCGTTTGATGAATGTTTTGTTTCAGCGATAGTCTTTGGTAAAGCAAAGTTAAACAGAGGCTATGCCTCTACAGTAAAGTTCGAAATCAGCTTCAGTTCCCATCTCTCAATGATTTTATTTTTGACCCACATTTTATGCAGCACTAACCATTTACGGCTAGCCTAATTTCAGACCCCTGCATTAGCTGACTTCCCTGCTGCGCATGAAGCGAGGACTTCGGCCTGAGGACCTTCCTTAATGTCGCTGGCCATCCACCAGATTGATGCATCATGTCTGACATAATCAATCCTTGAGAATACTCTAGCAATCTGGCTCTGAATTTGCATCCTCCACGATTGTATTTTACCCAGATAATAGTTCTACTCCTCTGGGTCGGAATACAATACATTTGGAAAGACCTGATTGAGGGGTGGAAAATGGGGGTGTGATTCAAGCATGGCTGGCGTTTGGGAGGGAAGCAATGCGTTGTAGATAGCGCCTTGGGATGGATACGTGGCTTGCGTATATTTGAGAAGTGGTTGATTATTTTTGTTCTTGGGAAGATGTAGATGCATGGATGAGATGAGCATAATGAAAAGAAAAGCAAGTTGAGAGGAGGTCGTTTTTCTTGCACATATGTAATCCTACTTTGGAACGAGCCTGCTATTCTACCTTTGATACCGGAATCGAACTGATGGGCTATTTTTCTTTCGCAGCACTACGTTTCCTTCAAGTGGTGCACTTCCCCATTCTTCGTCACTTGATAATCAATTGATACTTATCGAAGTGACTCTCGTATCTTTTCAAGTAAGAAAGAGAGGAGAGCGCTCTTTAAAACTTTAATGAGCTTGAAGTACTCTACATTTTTCTGGTCGACCCTAGTGGCCGAACGAGGATTTCAAGTCGTAACACTTCAGCCCATCAGTTTTCACTCTCCGTTGTCGGTGATTGTAGCATGCCTCAGCTGCCCCGGACATGATTGGGTGATTATCGTGTGGCTTCGGTGATACCCGGACGGACATCGAGGATTCAGCTCTCTATCTCTCTCTCTCTCTCAGGTAATGCTACGTCTAAGGAACTTGGGATAAGGTCGGATTGCTTATACATCGTAGGGCAAAGTCAGCTCTTGGCTTTATTCTTTTGAGTAGCGTCATGGCTGAGGCCTTGGCCATCGTTGGGGCTATATCAGCCGTTTTGAGCCTGGTGCGAGTGACCTCAGCCTGCACCACAAAATTGACCGCAATATTCGCAGAACGGAAGAAAGCGCCCCAATATATCCAGGAACTGCTCCAATCACAAAATAAGTATTGATCTCTTCCGATGCTCTGGTCTAGTAGAGCTAATGCAGCTTCAGCTTTCAGCAAACGTTGGCAAATGTGGCAAGTCTGCTCCAGGAGCCTCGAATGATAAGCCGTAAAGATCTGCTGGAAACATGTGAAGGAATCCTCTGGTCGGTCATTAATCGTGCAGGCAAAACACAGGAGGATCTTAGCAAACTTGCTGTTCTAAATTCCTCCTCAGCCTCATGCTTTTCTCTTCGAAGGGGCTCAATACGGATGAACTTGAGGCTGAAGGAAATCGTTGCGCTTAAAGAGCAAATCGAGTCATATTCAGCAGCTCTCCTGGTCGTGATATCTATGATCAATGTGTAGGTCTACCGCCATCGGTCTTTGGACCCCAGAACGATGTTGACCATGCTAGTGACAATGGATTGCAGATTAGGGGGATGCTGGAGGAGCTCGTCGAGCGTCCTATTGCCAAAGCAAGCAACAGCCCACAAGAATTTATCTCGGATAGAGCCGACAAGTCGCATGGATTGACAGATACCTCCACCTTCCAAGCAGAATTGGGCAGCGATGGCAGCAAAAATCCGGCCTTAACGAAGCCCGTCTATGAAAGTTCTCTTCCTCCGGTAACCACACCACTGGAAACCAGAAGTATCTTGTCTCCAAGTCCCATCTATGGAAGTCCCGTTCTTCCCACGACTCTAGCACCGAACAGTGCAATCTTCCCTAGAACGCCAAGACAACGCCCTCGTGCCCACAGGCAAAGTAATGACCATGGCACAGAAATGCGACTTCAAGCGATCTTCAAGACCAGACAGGTATCCGACTATGCCTATCATTTTAATTTTACATCGCCGAACAGCTATAATATACGTACTATTGGCTGCACTACGCTTGGATCGATGGTGGAAATTGAAAGAAAAAGCGACCGGAAACTCATTGGTGGCACGGCTTTCAACATCACAACCATAAGGCTCGAGAAGAAATTGGAATCATTTTTGGCAAGTTTCCTACTTTTCAAAGATATGAAACATCCAAACATTATGAATATCCAAGACGTATTTTCAGGCTACACTGGCCACCCTGAATTGTTTTGCATGTGGGAGAGAAACTTTTTCGAAGAATTAACATTGGACCAAATTGCGATTTTCAATGTACTCGACGAAAGGGAAATATGCTACTTTTGGTTGCAGGTTCGATGCCTCCATTACTCGTGCAACTTTGGTCTGATTCATTGGCAATTTCTAGGTTGCGTCAGGGATGAAATTTCTCCATGAGCACGGCGTGAGACATCATGATCTGCACTCAGAACATGTAAGTGTCAATAGGAACGGTGCGGTTGTTCTCAGTACGTTTTCCGCGATGCAAAGTTCTTAATCATTTGACAAATACTAAGCGTATCCTATACTGCATAGCCGACTACTCATATTTTTCTCGATGTCGCAGCGGGATGGTCAAAAGAACTACCATGGTAGCGACGAAGTATTGGATAGCTCCAGAGATTGCACGAAAGCACGACGGCAGCCATAAATCCGACATCTGGTCTCTCGGCATACTTCTATTAGAATTAATAGAAGGGGAGCCTCCGTTCCTCACAATGTCGCCAAAAGAGGCGCTTGGTGCAATCGCTAGACAGACTCCCCCAAGAGCCCGAGACCCGGAAAAGCTTAGCGGAGAACTAAATCAGTTGATAAAAGGATGTCTTCAGGCCAAAGAAGAAGATAGGATGGAACTCAAGTATTTGCTAGAGGTGAGATCGAGTATATTCTTCTTGAGATGCCAATCTGACACTCAGAGGAAAGCTTCCAATCATGCATGATGCGACAAGCCCCACCGCTGAGGTTATAGACAAGATCGCAAGTACTCACGAAGCTCTTCGCCAAGAAGCTCTTTTTAAGCAAGCTCTGTAATAGGACGTGGGTTGTTGGTAGGCATAAGAACGAAGTAAGCGGAAGGGTTTGGAGCTGCAATGTTATGAAGTTGACCTGAGCACGCTTGGAGGGCAAGCTTGATCGGAAAGAGTACAAATTGCTTTGAAGGTAAATTGGTGCCTGTTAACCTTGTTAGTCTTAGAAATTGAGCTCCGAAATCAAAATCTGCTTGTGTGTTTGCTCCTGCTGGTGAACAGCCGTCTGCTAACAGGAAGTCGATGCACCGTTGTCGCGCGTTAGAGGAGAACCAGGCGCCGCAGAGCTCCTGATTGCTATTATGCACTCACTATGTTATGTTGGAGCTCTGCAACATGTAATTATTCAAGGGTTTCTTCGAGGGAGATCCTCGAATACGGCTGTCAGGGAAGAGCGAAGATAATTGACGCAAGAAGCAGAAGGCATTATGCGGGTCGAAAATCAAATCATTGAGTATTCGGAACTGAAGCCGATTTCGAACTTTACTGTACCTGTTGAGAAATTCCTATTTAAACTCGCAACTTCGTGTGTTAATAGACAGGCTCGGTAAATCTTTGGGAGGGCGAGGCGGGCCGCGATTGTCTGAATGTCCCAATCGTTCTTGGACACCACTGCGAGGTTTGGTTGTACACCGCAACCCTTTAAGGGCCAAAATAATATCATCAAAACGAAACTGGTAAAAGGTCGAGAAACTGATAAGACTTTCTAGACTGCGCTAAGCCTATACTAGACTAGCGCCTTTGGGGAAACAGCTGTTAGGTTCAAGCTCATCAACTCACTCTCTCCAATGACCCCCATCAATGGGCCGATTCTCGACACAACGGACTGGGCCATGAAGCTGCCTCTCCATGGCACGATTTTGCGAAGCACTGCGGTCATCGGACGACCGTCTTCCCTCAAGCAACAATGCCGTGCAACGACCCTTTGCATGGCCCTGAACGCAAATAACAAATTCATCTACAAATCGTCGACGGTTGCAGAGTTCAAGTCTTTTCAAATTTCCGAAGCCGAATAGCTACACAATTGAAGTATGGCAATATGAGCCTCGAAGAAATCTTGGGACGATGGACTTGGGCTCTGCGCTTGCAGAGCATGGTGGATCTGGGCTCGTACTTCAGCGAATCGACCCTCGAAAATCAACGAATACTTGTGGTACGAAACTCGTGGAATCTTCAATTGAACCTGCGGAAGGTCGATCATCTGCGCATGATGCCCAACAGAGCACAGCAACCTACAACGAAGACGGAAGATGTCCCAAAATTTGTTTTCGAGCCTCTGGCTTTGAAAGAGGATTCGAAAGTGGAAACGCCAGACATGTACAAGATGCTACGTTTCAATGAGAATATTGGAAATACATCTGGCTACAATGGAAGAATGATAAAGGCCTGGAGGCTTCTTACGAAGCATAAGGCTGAGGAATTCATAATATCTGGAACCGACACGGAGACCTTGAACACCATGTACGCCGAAATCCACAACTACATTGCGATTCCATTCTTGCTGCTATGCCAGCGGGGTGCTATCTCGTCACGAAGCCACGAATACTCCTGGGCGCAGTTCATGTCCTGGTGGGGCCTCCAGGCAAGCATATTTTTGCTGAAGACGGCAAGCCGCATGACTTGACCGCCAAGCTCTACGCAATCAAGAAGACGGTTATGGACAAATTGGCAGATAATCAGAAGATTCAAATTCGTACTATATCCCGAAAAGGGCCTTCTTGCGCCTCGAATTCAAGAGCAACCAAGTCGGGAAGGCAAGGGAAGGATGCATGGAACACAAAGCAGGCGCGTGGGCATGGGCCGAACAATCCCAGTCATAATCTTGCGAGTATCAAAAGTCGGAGACCGGGAGATATTCCGAAACAGCGGAAGAGAGGTGACACCAAGACGAGAACGATACGGATACCAGGAAACAACTCTACAGGATCCGGCCCGAAGCAGCGGGAGGCCCAGAAGCTAATAAGTTATTACACTTCCGGGATAAGTTGGCCATCACCAGATGATAACAAGAAAACAGTCAGCCGGAAGGTACGATTCGATGTTCCCAACCAAGACCGAGCACAACGTGATAGCGTTAAAAGGGTTCCTCGCGAATTGAGAATAAGGCTCGTTGGCGCAAAAGCAGACCCGAACTATCGCAGTTTACCCCTGGGAGACGTAACTCATCCGTAACTCATCCTTGAGCATGACGATGCGACTTGACTGACAAACATACTCATGACAGAATGAGCAGCCGTGGACACAGCTCAACATTGATTGAATGGTTCACGGGCGGGCCGTCAATCATCCTCGATTGAGCTCAACATTTCCACTAGAGATGGTAGAAGCTTGCGAAGCGAGCTTTGTAGGGAGCAAATAGAGGAAGGGGAGTTTGTCCCCAAATTGCACTAGCTGGCGAGGAGTGTGGTAACCCGGACCGACATTCTCTCGACCCTTCAAAGTTCTGAGCTCGACCTCGAAGAGATACGGCAGCGTGTCTCATGTCACGCACAGGAAGTTGGGTTTGCATATATTAATCGGAGCTCCTATACACGAGCTACATATATGCCACCTCATTTTATCATCTACTTGCTATGTTTACCATGTTGTCAATTCTTTCGACGGCGCATCGCTCTTCTCATCTTCTCCAACATATCCTTACAGTCCTGCTATTTATTACTTCTATGCTTCGTTCTGTCCTTGGCAAGTTTTCTTTGCAGACCTTCTTTGCGAGACTTGATTTTCTGCAACATTATGGGGCTTTCTTGAGCACATGGACCTCGATACTTGAGCGAGGGAATACCCCATTCAAGAGACCGAAAGTGGGAAGCTGTACCAATCTTCTTTCCAATCCCCAGTATCGTTTTCTCTCCGAGGTCAAACACTTCGGAAAACGGCATCAAGACTAGGGTCAAGATGACGAGGCGACATTCTTAGGACGTCAGCCGCGTACTCAGCATCCCTTGCAGTCACAAGAAATTCGTTCCGCATATCGTCTCGGGGGTTGCGATCAACGAACCAATCGCGCGCGATAACCTTTCGGACCCAGTCGAGCTCCAGAAGTCGCAGGTCATCGATGCCCAACCTGGAGGTACCCGTCCAAACCAGCTCCAAGTGTTCCAACGGATATCCCGACTGCCCCCTTGCTGATGAAATCACCTCGAAGATAGAACGAGCTAGAGTCTCGTCGATGGCACAGTTCATCCAATCATCCCGAATGTGGCCATTGCGGGGGCCTCGCCTTACTGGTGTCCCTCCTATGGAAAACATTTCTTGTTCGGATTCGTTGAAGCTTGAATCATTTTTTATCGCGACATTTTCGACCGGTGGTCTGGCAGAGAGGTTAGAGCAATAGAGGTGGAGTATTAGCTTCTGGAGCCGTGGCAAGGATCCGAGGGCTCTGTAAATTGCCACCTCTTGCTCATCTCCTTCGACCGTGGTATAGCGACTTTCAACTCTTCGACCAAAGGACAATTTGTGTGAATTTTCTCGATGTGGGTCAGTGGAATTACGAATGTATTGCCCCCTTCAGAATATGCGAGGGAAAGCTTTTGCAGTGATGGACCATGCTTGCCAACAATCGCCTCGACAGTACCGAGGGTAAGATCTGCATTGATTTCGAGTTCGAGAGTTTTCAACGGTCGCAAGCTTCGCAGGAAGGAGTTGCAAGCCTGGTGAGAAGTTTCGTCTTGTTCGAAGTTCCAGGACCTTAGGATGAGCGTCTTGAGAGAGTCGAAATTGTAAGTTTTCATCCATCGAATTGCTGCCATTGTCCACCTAGTATTTGCCTCTATCTCTAGATATTCTAGGGTAGACAAGTTAGTACGGTCGTGCCATTTGAAAATTTCGTCGATATCGTCGTGACGGAGCTCGAGTTTGATCAAAGATCCACAACGGTTCACCGCCGCTTTCGTTAGAAGTGAAAAGCCATGCCATGGTGGTCTAGGCTATAGTGCTGCAAATAGACTCTGCGGCGTCTCAATCTACCGGTCAGCATGGAGTGTCCTCACACTTTTATTCGGAGCTAAGTCGGACACTATTCGCAGGACAACGTCTTTATTTTAGTCCTCTCGCAGCTCCGTGTTCAACCTCAGGCACCTGATGTCGATGTTATGCAGACAGGGCGATTTTATAAGCGATAGTTCATAAGCATCCAATTCTGGGTTATTCAAACTGCGAAGTCGAAATCTACCGAGATGGAGTCGGCAGGCTGGTCGATCTCGGTGAAGAAAATGGAGCAGACGAGGCGGAAACTGATTTGAGCATCTGAACACCAAATCAGTCAATGCAGGCAGTTGCCGGATAAATGTTGCCATGGGTTCCCACGTGCGGTCTTCTTCCTGTACCACCGAAGGAGGCTCATCGTCGGGAAAGAAAAAGTCGGGCACAAATGGTATGTTGACGATACCGCTGGTATCATCTCGTTCACGAGGCATATAGCCCCTTATGTCCAATTTGCGAACATACTTGAAGCTGGAAGCTCGTCTGAGTCTGGATTCCCAATGTTCTAGGTCGAATTGAAGCCTGGCTCGGCCCAATATTCTAATCTCTATGTTGCGAAAGAGACGCACATTGGCGGCCGCAAGGCATCGTTTGCTTGCAAGCGCGAAGGACGGAAAGCTTTTGTCGTTAAGATAATCGCGAATATGGTGCAGTAATTCGTCTAGAATTCTTTCAAGAGTACTGGTCGGAGGCGACATCTTTGCTCGAAGAGATCGATGAGGACCTCGAGAGAAAGTTCGAGGATGTGGAAGGCACCAACGGCGCTTTCTTAAGACCGAAGATTATCCGGCAACCTGCTTGCCCTACCCGTCAATCCGCTATCAAACTTTTGATTCCCACTTCGACATAGTCAAAGACGGCATAGGCATAGACATGGGCATTTTTGGCTTATAAAAATCCTCACTCAGTCTTGGATCACAATGATCCTCGTTGCTCTACGATATTTCTGGGACAAACATGCCAGTGCGATGGATGGGAGAAAACAGGACGTCACGCACTTCGATTGGAAGACCACTGTCTAGGTTCTGATCTGCATCAATCTGACCAGTCTCAGCCTCACTTGGCCTTTCTTCATCTTGTCTCCGCTTAGCACTGGTCATGCTCACTTCCGATGGCTGCAGCCAGCCTTTGGTGTCAGCGGTGCTTACATAACACGAGACCTGCATGCCGGGACGGTCCCTTTCAGTCTCACTACCCTTGCAGTTCCTCAAACACGTCCCGAAGTCGTTGTATAGCTGAAAAAGAGTGGCTGGATCGTTGCCTATGTTAACAGTCTCTGGCTACTGGTATAAAGTTTGCCAGTCGGCAGCATCCGAGGTACGCCATCCGAGAAGTGCATGAAGCTACAAAATGTGGCTGACTGTCCGCGATGCTATTTGGATGCAAAATGAGGAACCGAGGTCAATCCTAAATAATTCTTGGTTATACATTGAGCCAATAGCAAATACATGATTACTAGGAACAAAATCTTCTCATTTTCTTCCCTGACATATAAACCAGGCTCGCCTAGCATGCGAGAAGTGTATCAATACCTGAGAGCCGCAGAGCATTCTTTCACGGTTTTCACAATTCTCTTTTCTGCAGTTCAATCCTATTGCTTCATCAGTCTCCACCGAATTCGCACATCATGAAGTTCTCCCAACTCGCCTTCCTCGGGGTCGCTTCCTTTTCTCTCGCCCAACGACCAACAAACACTACCATCTGCGACTACTACTCCTCTTCCATCCTCGGAGCCAACACAGCCGCCAATCAGAAACTTCTCACGACTCTCTTAATTAACACTGTCGTCCTCGGAAACTACACTACACCAAACACCGGCATCTCAGTTCACGGTTTCGCTACACCTGCAATCTACAACGGAACTGAAGTCGCTTTACTCCCATACTTTACGCCTGCACCTCCGAGTGCGAACAAAGGTGGTGATGTTGGCGTCGGAGTTGCCTTCTTGGATGATGGTGGTGCGGTGCCGCTTCAGCATAACATGAGTAGCAATGGGAATACGAGTTCGCTTCAATAGTATGTCTTCCCGTCCCGGTGTCCCAATTGACGATGACGATGATGATGAGGATTGAGATACTGATGGAGGGTGAATAGCAACACTGTTACTCACATCTACGAATATTTCGGTGCGCTCCTCAATTGCTCCCTCCAAGGAAGTCCCGACTTCCCCTCCTACCAGGGCAGGACCAGCATGTATGAAGTACACAAGTCAGTCCCCCCCTCTCCTTTGCCTCCCCTCCTCAAGTCCCTCGTGCTGATCTCCGCTCAAGATTCATGGATCTCTCCTCCTTCGCAATGGATTTCTTCATCAAACAATGCATCGACTCCGCCCTCTCCCTCGGCTTCTCCCCTTCGGATGCAAACGACTGTAAGTACCTCCCAGTCCCTCCTTTCCTCAGCCATTTCTCCCACCCCACCCCAACACATATCCGAACACAAGTATCTACTAACAGCCAACATAGTCTATCTAACTCTCCAACAATTCAACTCGCGCTGCTCCCCACCTGCCACAGTCCTCAACATCCCTTCTCCAGGAAAAGAAACTAAAGAACTCCAATCCGTCTGTCTAGCACCTGATTGTAAACAAGACCCCAAAGCTGAGTGTGGGCTTTATGCGGTGGCGTTTGAGCCTGCTAATGCGACGTTGCTTGCGCTGGGTAATGGTACGAATGGAACAGAGACTGGGGGAGGGAATGGTAC
>FJOG01000068.1:0-14771 GCA_900073065.1 Phialocephala subalpina | reverse complement strand
CGAGGTCGACAATCTGGTTGTGAAATTTGTTGTCAGCTGAACCCACAATGATCAAAGCTCAAGTGCACAACTAATCAAGTTCTTCTCAATCGATCTTGAAGACGGACCGACATTTAAGATCATTATTCATAGAATTCAAAAGCATACAAAAGAAGTCTCCCAGTCCACGACCAACACCCGCTACATGAACTTCGACAGAACTCGCAGCACAAACTCCCATCTTCCCATCCCCTCTCCAATAACTATGCTAGAGCCAGGAACACAGACAACAACGCAGGATAATTCGGCGTCCCCAGACCCGTCACTGGATCCCAACCAGCAACGGCTGTGAAGCCACTCGTCCCACAACCCTGGTTGCCACCAGTAATGATATCCGTAAACGCACCCGGATTAGCATAAAGCGTCGGATTCAAGAACCCCACCGCGCTCTTCCCAGCTGCGACTCTCTGCTCATTGATCAAAGTGACGATTGCGCCGAAGACTGGAGAAGAGGCAGAAGTTCCGTAGACAAGAGACAGCGCTCCATCGACCGCAACAACGTAGTTTGCTCCATTGGCTGAGACGTCGGGGTAGCCTCTGACGGTCTGAGAGTTGTTGTATTGAGTAGCGGTGTACGTCGGCTTGTGGGATGTGAAGTAAGTAGCCACAGCGCTGGCTTGGTAGCTGGGAATCGCGAAAACGTTGCTAAATCCACCACCAGAGTAGATGACAGTCTCACACGCCTCCTCCGGATTCGTGGCGGTCACAAGTCCATTCGGCTTAACTTGAGTAGCTCCAACGGATGTAACATACGGACACGTCCCGGGGAAACTCGGATTGAAAGTTCCAGATGATCCAGAGTTGTAAGTTCCTCCAGCGCATTTAGCTGCGGTGCAGCATTGGCCGCTGTTTCCGGCAACACCGTAGTCGCCACTGGAGTAAAGGACGGAAACGCCGGCGAGACCGAGCTTCATGTATTCGTTGCATTGGCGGACTTCGTAGGCGGCTGGGAGGTCGGCTTCGTTGTAGCCGTAGGAAGTGGAAATTACGGAGGCGGGGGTGATAGTTCCACAGTTTGCGGCGCCTTTGTAACCTCCTGAGGCGGTGTCGGGGTAGATGGCATCGCTGGGGGGTGTTAGTGTGGCTGAGGAGTACAGGGAATTGTGACTTACTAGGTTGCGTCGTCTCCGCCGCCGGAAGTGCAGTAAGAAGCATCAAGCGCATCGAGGAGATTGTTGAATGAAGCACCTTCGACAGCATCACCAGTTTGGTAAAGTGTGACCTTCTGGGGGTAGACTGGGATTAATTAGCAACGGCTTAGGAAGGAAAAAAGGAAGACATACCCAAAGCAATAGCATATTGCAGGTCAAGGTCGGACTCTCCGTTATCGTCGAAGCTTTGGGTGGTCGTCTGAACTGTGGCGCCGTCGATCAGGTCGACAGTTGGGCCGGTACCAGAAGCAATCTGGCGTTGCAAGTTGGAGTAGAAGAGGTTCAAATCGGTTTGGAGGTATGCTTGAGGAGTATACTCGACGATACCATACGACGATCTAAGCACGTGAGTTAGTAAGGGCTTGGGAGAAATCTCGGACTGGTACTTACTGTGCGAGGGTGCCGTTGGTGAAGTTATATAAAGCTCTGAGACAATCCGGAGTGATGTACTCGTAGCAGTTTGCAAGGTTGAAAGTGACCTGTGGCTGAGGAACGGCGTCAGGTGACACCGCACCAGGCACAGGCTTGACCTTCAGCTCTCGAGTATCCAGACTTCTGCGCTTCTTCTCCTTCTTGACAGTAGCATCAAAGTGAATGGTTGGAGTGATGAAGTCAATGTGCTCCTGAATGTGAGCTGGGACAGAGTAGTCTTCACAAGCGAGATGCTGCTTGCCGTTTTCGGTGTTTGTGTAGATGTGGTAGTCGGTCTTGAGCAAAGACTCGGCTTCCTCAACAGTCACGTTGAATCTAATCCACGCCAAGCTGTTGGACATCTGGTGGCGCTCTTTCTCGATACCACTTTCGATCAGCCAGGACTTGACTGCTTCAATAGCGGCATCTGAGGGCTTGAAAGTCTCTTTGATCTATAATTGTCAGAAAATATCTTAAAATGGTTGGGGATCTTAGCACCTTTTCCATCGACCAGTGCTTGCCATAGTTCTTGCTCTCTGGGTGAGAGACATCCATCAAGAATTCATAGCCTTGATCCAGATTTCGCTGGGTCAAGCCAATGGACATTGGAATGAGAGCATCGCGGTTGAGCTTGACATTTCGTTTGGACCACTTTTCAAGCTGATGTTCTCGCTTCTCATGCACGACATGATTTGGGGGAGCGGGGGCGGCAAAGGATGAGGCTGCGAGCCCAAGGATGGCAAGAGTGGAGAAGAACTTCATGATGGAGAAGAGATGGAGCGTGCTGCCGTACAGAATCCAACATGAAGAGGAGACGAGAGCTGGATTTTATATCCACTCGAGATATGGCGCGCGATCCAAGCACCTGCCCCTCATCCTAGCTCACTGGGCATTCTTGGACCATGAGCTTGTTGTGATGAGAACAGAGGCCAAGCCCGTGCCATGTTCCTTGCTGGAAATCTTATTTTCGATAAGACTTCCTCCGCAACTGTCTTGCATGCAGCGCCCACTAGAGCTTCAATAGGCAGGCTTGGGGTTATCGAACGGGTTCCTCCACCAATACTGCTAGCTAGCAGGAATGACTTCTTGGCTGCGTGGAGGATCGTGACATTCGTTTTGCGCTTGAGACACCCTCACGAAGCATTTTTTGCGCCTTTTCTAAACATATAGCTTCATGGCGCTGACTCGGGCTGCGTTTGGCAGTCGCTAACTACCATTTTGGTCGGTACTGGGCTCGTTTTTTGGAAGGTAGCATGCAGAGCAATATAGACGGACCATGTCTGAGGCCCAAGATGCAGTCCAATATGCGCTCAAGTGCCCCTGTCATGCCGTGACCCTTATCTCGACCTTATCTGGATACTTATCACAAGGGTCTAAGAAGGAGGGATGATCGGACGAGGGGTTGATCTAGGAAGCTACACCTTGTGATGCTAGCGAGGGGCAACCAAGCTTATGTATGAAGGAGCCGGTGGCCGGCACTCGATAGAGTATGAGTCGGCAAGTCAGGGTAAGTGTCCGGAATAAAGAGCGGATGTGGGCAAGAGGCACAGGTCAGATTGTGGAGGAAAAGGCTGATTCAGGAAGGTGGAAGTAGATGTGGGTTGAGATGTGGATGTTGATGGGGAAGATGTGCTTGTGGTTGCGTGCAGCAGGGCTTGAGCGCGGCGGATGCAGCCTCGATTGCGTCTGGCCCACCATGGACCTTGCACCACCTTGCCCTGGTTTGTTGTCCAGGACTCGCAGCCAATCGCCCGTACGCAAGTGTGGTAGCACCTCGAATTCGCTCCAGTGACTACTCCGGGGTCACGATAAGCAGTCTGTGTGCTGGCTTTGACCGGACTGACAAAGATCTCATAAGTGCGTACTCTGGGATGAAAGAAGAAGGTCGATGTTGCGAAGAGCGAGGAGGTGAGATTTAGGTTGTCGAGTTACAGTAGCGCACGGGAAGCTTATTATATTTCTTACGCGAGTACGTGACCTCCAGTGCGGCTGATCCCTGAACGTGCTTTCAAAGAGTGATCACGATACGACTTTCTGACCGACTTCTAGAGGCATGGTAATATATTAATTGATGCTGCCATTTCAATTTCCAATCCATGTGTTTCGCACGCAATCAATTAATCAATCGTGTTTTCCAATCAGGCAATCTCTCATCGACTATCCATAAGGCTCATACGCCATGTGCGCAATATCGAAGAATCATAGCGTGCTATCCGAAAGCGAGTGCAAAAATAGAAACCAGAGAAGAAAAACATTTGTATCATTCTGTCGTGTCATTCCCTCGTCAGAAAACAGATCTCCCATGCATTTAATCAAAATGAAGGCGCAGCGACGTCTGAGAGTGTCAATACTCGCGAGTTGATGTGAGACTGAGCAAGGTAAAGTCATACCTGATGCTCCCCTCAGCTAAGACGACGACGCCGAACCCAACCCACGGGAAGTTCCTTGGAATACGATGGTGACGGTCGTTGGCTTCTCGTGTTTGCGGTCCCCGTAAGCGTATCCTGATATTTGGACCTGTGTGGCGATGCCTCCAGGCCCAACTTTCTTCGTGACTGGACTAGACATTGAGTGTTGATGGGCAAGAGTGTCGTTAAAGTCCATGCTGACCGAAAGAGCCTTGGGTAGGTCGCCGTCAATAGTGATGATCGACTGTCCAAAGACCTTGTCTCCAAGCACGTAACTGGCACTTGGTCCGACGAAGTCAGCGCCAAAGGTGGCAGCATCCATGGTCCAGGATACAGATGCCACAGAAGTGTCATTGAAGAGAGACAGAGCCGTCATGTAGATAGCCTTGGTTCCAGCTGGCACGTCGAGTTTGGTGGGAGGCAACATGCTGAGGATCGACTTGATGAGATACTTTGAGGCTGCGACGGAACAGGTTCAGATACGGCAGAATCTTGACTGAACAAGAAGAAGTATGAGATGTGCTGAGGCAAATTGAGACGAACAGACAGGAGGATTACAGTGGGACTTTATAGACAAGAGGGCGACGATCATATCATGAGAAGCAATGCGGTCTTACGGCGATGGCATGTCAACATAAGCAAATAGGAGAGGACTGGGACAACTATTTGCTGTGATACCATCATTCAGCCCAACAAAGGAACTCCACGGACCGCCACAATCCAGCGTGAATTCCTCACAAAACCTATGGAAAGGCCTCCGTCCTCGAACGAATTGGCTGGATTTGGCGACTCACCTGAAAGAGCGCGTAATGGGCTTGAATTCTGGTCCTACGAGACATCGGAATGGACCTTCTGGCTTAAATACTCACACAGGAATGGGCACAAGGATGGAAAATAATGTTGATCCTGATATCACGAGCGGGGAAGATGAAGCTGACCAGGAATTCAGCTTCCTTTCACCGCATGTGGCGCGGGCCGTGGCTTCAGCCACAGGCGCCACAACTCAAATTTCAAGCCTCAGTCAACAATAGCCTTACATCCCTGTAAATATCGGAGCATTTATCCGCGTTTGAAGCTTCATTATATTAATGCGACCAAGAGAGTCATGATGCCCATCCAGCCATGGACTTTGTGCGTATCATCAGACCTGGATGTCTGTATCTGCTGACGATAATCACAGTGGTCACGCTTGATAGCGGGCACTTCCCTTACCCCGGCTGGCAACAAAGCTACTGCCAAAGATCCGGAGAAGCGTCTGGCACGGTTCAAACGGGAATACAGCCAACTTCTGGTAGCTACACTCCATTTCCATCTGCGAGGAAAGCATCACTGACACAGGAGATAGCAAACATGGCGTGGAGCGTCGAATCTGGCAAGAGACTACGAAGCAGCAGAGAACATCAGGGATAGTTTACAAGACCTCACAGCCATACTCAGCGATGAGTCGAGACGGCCGTTACCACATCCATGCATCACATTTGCATCGTCGAAGCAGATATACGTCCCCATAGGCAAGATCGCCACGACATCATACAATGAAGGGATTATTCGGGAAGGAGTGGCACTATTTGCAACGCTCATCGACAGCGAGGAGGAAGATTTTGTGGAGAACGAGACCTTCTCGAGGAGCCTGATGAATCTGTTGGTCCGAATTACAGGTGCGAACAGCATAAGGCTAGGTTCGGAGACAGAGGTAGAAGTGGTGGAGTTGTCATTCAACATCACTACAAAGATCCGACTGGACCCTGAGATTCTGCCCGCCTGGTTTGCTACGCAGGGCCGAGAGGAAACGCAGATCGAAGGCCAGGGCTCGCATGAGAAGTTCACAGGAAAGACTCAGAAGGAAGATTTCCCGTTGTTCTATCTGCTGATAGACTACATACACCATGAAGGCAGAATAGGAGACTTTGCAAGGACCGGATTACTCTACATCATCGAGGCAGCATCGAGCTCGGTTGCGTTGGAACAATGGATCGTGGAGAGTGATCTTGCAACATTGATGGCAACTGGACTTGGAGCTCTGTATAGTCAGTTGAGTCGGAAGCTGGTCATCGATCATCCTCTCGATGACTTGCCGCCCATTCTTGCTTTGTCCGACTATCAACTACCTCATGCTACCTCGGAAATTGTCAGCTCGTCTTCTCCAGACTTTCAGATGCATATGGAAACATTTCTGTCACATCTTGTGTTTTGGCAGGATGTTCTCAATCACTGCAAGTCGGGTGAGGTCAAGTCGACACTATTGGAACATTTTCAGGTCATCTTTCTGCAGCAATTACTGTAAGCTTCACTTGTGAACTACAATTTCTTCACGTACTAACAATCTCAGTTACCCATCTTTGCTGGAATCGTCCGATGTTGATGGAGGTTCGTCGGTAGCAGTCCTCACCTACCTTCGTCGGATCTTGGAGGCATTGGATCACCCAGACATGATTCATCTCATCCTCCACTATTTGCTCGCTTTGCCAGACACGACCCCTGCTCCAACGGGCTCGCGAGCATCTGTTAGCGCTGCGAGGAAAAGGAAGTCGATGGACCTAGCGACAATGATGATGGCTACGCAAGTCGACACAAGTTCGACTCCCGCGCTATTCAACTTGGTTGATCTGATCCAAGGTGGCTTACGGTCTCCAAACGAGCAGACAATATCCGTCACGCTGCAGTTGGTTTCTGTCATCCTAAGGCGGCATCATCGATATGCAGTAACGACTCTCCTTTGGACCAGCCAAGTGCTATCAGACGGGCCAGTGCGACCTGTGGGTGCACATGAGATGGAAATGGACTTCATCCTCTCTCTAGCTGGAGGTATTGGCGGCGATGACAACTTCGATGAGGTCTATGAAAATCACGTCAAAGATTGCATGGCTATATTGGAGAGTCATCCATGCTCAATCACTCTCGTGGCACCAAAGTCTGCTGGTGGTACCACCAAATTCCCAGGTGCTACAGCCACAATCCCTGGAGCCCCTCGAGACATCAGACCACACACTCTACGTCCTGAAGATCCAATGCTGAAAACTCTGCTGAGTGTTATGGCAACGTTCTTCATCAACTCGATTGAGACGAATTTGTCCCTAACAGGAGCCGTTGTTGATCTGGCAACTTGTGGTTTTATGCGAATTGATGGCTGGTTGCTTCCAGACCCATCAAAGTATGTCTTCGAAGACGACGACGATGAGACTGAAGAGCCGATTTCACTCGGGCTTGGCGACTCTATTGAGGAGCAGGAAAGGGCCCAGCTTCGGAACTTGAAGAAGGCGCGGCGGACGCTGAATTGGTCAAAGTCTCAGATTCCAGCATTTCTTGCACAACTGAAAACGCTCGTCGAACAAGTCACCACTTACCGAACTGACATACCACGCTTCGATGACCTGCTTCAACAACGTCGCGAAGCCTTCCAAGCTGCCTCATCTGCGACAGCAACTCCAGTACCAGTCCGTCCCGCTGCTCCTCCCCGATCGAGCTTCGAAGACTCCTCCCGCTCCTCCTCACCACCCAGGCCCTCAGCACTAGACTCCCTAGCCCAACGCATATTCCCGGAACTCGCCACCCCCTCCCGCTCCAACTCCCCACGAGGACGCCGCAGCCAAGAAAAAGCAGCAGCGGTCTCAGCGGAGGCTATGGCTTTGCTACGCCGACCACATCTCGCGGCGCCGTCCCACCCCCACAGTTTCCTATGAACATGGATAGTGCTTCAAGAGGACATTCTCATTCGAGAGCTTTCTCACCTAGTCCATTGAGAGCTGGAGATCCGAGGAATGGCGTGCCGGCTAGTCAAGCTGCTGCGTTTGCGGCTATTGACCAGAGTATTCTTGCGAGGAAAGTTGGTTTGCCTCCTGCTAAGGGAGCGGTGCCTCCTATTCCGTTCCCGAATTTAAAAGCAGTGGCGGATGAAGGGAGTAAAGAGGGTAGTGTTCAGGATGATGGTAGTGTTTCTGGTACTGAGGAGAAAGAGAAACAAGTAGAAGGGGAGGAGCAGAAATTGGTTAGCGTCAACCATATTCTGACGAATGTTATTGTCCTGCAAGAGTTTTTGCTGGAGTTGGCGGCACTGGTGCAGGTGAGAGCGGGGTTATTTGGGGAGGTGAGGTATGTTTAGTTAGTGAGCGAGCGAGTTATTGATTTCTTGCGTTGCACCATGGTGGATGGATGGGTGGGAGGTTTGGTTGGGATTGATATGATACCTTTTTGCAATGAGAGCTTTGTTTTCGTGTTCATTTTGATTGTTGGTGATTGGGGTGATATTTGCGAATGCTTCTAATGTCCTTCATTGTGTCGTACTTTGGTTTTGTTCGTGGAAGTTGGGAAGTATCCCTCGATTGCTCCTTCCTCTTAAAGGCTATTCCCTTCCGATTTTGTGTCCCTTAAATACCGTTTCTCCCAAATGCCCTATCCCCAAAACATATTTTCCTCAAACTCCAAAATCCCCAAAATGTCCCTTCTCGCCGCGATCATCCACTCCCCAGCATCTCGCATTATATATGTCTCTTGAAAAGCTCTAGCACAAACTCCATCGCTTTCAGTGTCAACTCGTGCTCGTTCGTCTGCCGAGTGTACGGCTGCATTTCAATATCTCTCGTTGCTATATTGTTTGTCAGCTTCGTGTTCATTGCATGGCAGATTGATTGCATATACTTGCAGATCTTCGTATCATGATCGTCACTAGAACTGCGAGGACTGCTACGAGTACACTTGCTAGGCCGAAGACGAGGTTGATTGTATCGCTTGTAGAAACTGTTATAAGGTTAGCTCGAGAAGTAGGTGATGTGGAAGTGAAAGTTACGCATAATTGCAGCTGTAGCCGAATGTACGAATTAATATAATGGTTTTTAGGAGCAATAAGTACTGAAAACGTCTTTCAGATAGAATCAAAGTGCTTCCGAAGTGACTGAAAAGTGGCATTCAATGGGAGTTTTGAATTGCAAAGATACTCGGATTCGCCTGCGAAGCTGGAATTGTACCCCACCACAAAATTACATGACGGTTCCCGCAGTCAGAGTCGGGCTTGCCCCTAGCCATGCATGGCTAGCGTAGTAGAGGCTAGCCATGCATAGCTAGCGTGGGAGAGGGCTAGCAATGCATAGCTAGCGTGAGAGAGCCACTAACATGAACCAAGACATGGAAACCCCAATCAAGGCTTTCTAATATAGGGCATTCCGGCCATTGGTTAAACTAACGAGTGACTGCTGTCAGGGTCAGCAAGTGCACCATCCAACTAGAATAGAGCCAAAGAGAGCAACTCAACCCGTCTCCCACAGCTAAAAATTCTAGTCTGGACGTATTGTTCTAGTTTCGATCACGAATGGAAACATCTCGTGCAAAATTCGCGCGACTACTCGAGAAGTGAGGCTCGGGGCCTTGAACTTGGGAACGGTGAGCACGTGTATTCTCAAGATTGCGGCTAAGTGCAGAATTCCATTCTCTTACCCCTTCATGAAAGCATAACACTTACGAGTCTTCTCTTCTTACCTTCAGTCGTTTCATTTAGGATCATTCTCAGTTCACGTAATTAACACCGAGACTTCACTTTTTCTTCTTTGGTTCATAGCCTTACCGACTTTGTCCTCTTCCTTTCCGCTTTTGTTCCATTCCGAATGTTCGCCCTCTAATTGGTTGTGAAACCGGGGGCAAGTTCATGATACGAGATTCATGGGTTGTGCATGAGAGAAGACTTGTTACAAACAGAGACAATAGGAGCGATTTCTCCTAGTACTGAGCCCCGTCTATTTGTAAGCGTTCAACCTTCCATTACTGACAATCCAATTGTCTACAAAGAAAGAATCTGAATGCAATTCTCTGCCATTTCTGCTATGCTCGATCTTCCCCTTTTCATATCCCGCCATCCCGAAATCTCGGTACAAGCTCGTAACGATGCATATCTAAATCACAACAATTCTCATTCCCGTTTCCATGGCCAGTTTTGGGAGCACTGTCTATTCCAGGTAAGATAAAATGCGTCTTTCGAACCTCGTCCATTGACTTTATCATCAATGTCAACACCTGCCTCCCCGCTATGACCTCTCTTAAAGCAGCAGGGTTGGCCTTCTGCAACGCGCAGAACTTCACCGCATCGACAACCACCGGCACCATAACGCAAACTTCAACTGTATCTGGACCCTTATATTCCTCGTCACATCATGCCCTTCGCCCCAAGTGGTGTGTGCAGGTAAATGTGCGTCCCGAGACAGCGACGATAACAATTGCGGAGGGTGTGGGAACTTGGCAGGCTCTTCTCTTAATCTTTGGGTACGAAAGACGTGGTGCTGATTCTAGACAGTGCCTTCCAGGTTTCAAGTGTCTCAGCAGCTCCTGTGTGCTTTCTTGTCAGAGTGGGCTTCAGAATTGCGCGGGGAAATGTGCCAATCTTACCACTGATCAGAATAAATGCGGGAACTGTGGAGGTGACCCTACGAAAGATTGCATGGCAGAGTGTGTATTGACTCTATTCAATGTTCTTCAGGTTTCCAATGCCTTGCCAGGTCCTGCAAGCTTTCGTGTCAGAGCGGTCTCCAGGCTGCTCAGGGAAGTGCGTGAGTCTGACCATGGACCAGAATAATTGTGGGAGTTGTGGTACGTCTGTAAGTCATATCTTCTCAACCAATTCCGTACATTTGGAACCAGAGCTGTCGTTGATAGATCTCAGTGTCCAGCGGGAACGCACTGCGATGTTGGCCTCTGCGCAATTTCTTGTCAAGCAGGACTCTCGAATTGCGCCGGTACTTGCAGCAACCTTTGAACCGACGACAATAACTGCTGAAGCTGTGACCACTTTGTAGGCCTTGCCTGATCCATCGGCGTGAGAATCTGTTGATAATCGTGCTTTCAGTGTGCTGGGGCATCTAAATGTACCAGTGGTTCCTGTGCGCTTCCTTCGAATTCTTGTCAATCGGGATTGACGAACTGCGGGACTGGTCTCTGCATTAATCTTCAAAACGATAATAATAACTGTGAGATATGTACTCGTTCTGTAAGTCTTTCTGGATGTTGAAGCCTATTCATGGTTTGCTAATTTTGTGAAGTGTGGATCTGGGAAGAGGCGCGCAGCAGGGACTTGTGTGATACCTTAGATGCAAGCATAGGTTCGACAAGAAATTACGAATCTGAGATGATGCTTTAATGCAAGAACAAGTTGTCTTGATTAGTTCCAACATTGCGGCGCGGCTTTGGTCTTCGAATTTGAGAAAGAATTTCCAAATCTTCGTCACGTCCTGCGCCCTACAAACAGTTGCATGTGCTTCCAGTTGTTCTTGTTTCATGCGTATGAAATTTAGAGACTCCCACCCAGTCATTGCCATCCTATCACTCCATCGCACCATTATCCCCCTGTTTCTATTCCCAATCAACGCGCTGACAGCTGATCTCGTGCCGAGGGGCTGGTTCTGGACATGCGCCCGTCTGATTCGGGCAACCATTAATCTTTGCATGCGGTGTCCAACGCTTCCAGAGATCGTTGGATACCTTGAACTACCGTGAGCACGCTACCTCGCCCTAATTGGTGTCCAGTCCCTCGGAATATTCGAAGGGGCACGCCGAGTCATCCAATCTTCAAGCCTTCGCAAGTTCCCAGCCCCTTGCCTCCTTTTGTGGTTTCAACGTCCACACAAACACTTGAGTCGGGCGTGGTTATGATGAGCCGAGAGCCAGTAATTCTATCGCCACCGAGTCTTTTCCAGGCTCACCTGCCATCCGTGGTCACCAGGAACCCCGCAGCAGAATTCATGGGTTCATGAGCTCTTCGATTCCACTTACTGAACCGCTTAATAGGAATTGGCAGTGCTGTATTCAACCGAAACTCATGTTCCAACACCGCATTTTGCTGTCTCCATTCGATGCTTTGCGCTGCAAGCAATGCTCTCCGAGTCTCTGTGCAGCACACCCTCATCAATATCAGTTAAACTTTAAAGAAAATGTGTGTGTGATGAAATCTCCAAAACGTCACTTGAAGGTTCGAAAGTGAGGATCATAGAATAAATCTTTAAATATCGGTTTTAAACTTTAAAGTTGAAGTGACGAGACGTGTTAGCGCTTTCTAAAAGTCGGTCATAGAAATGGCTATGTAGACATGCCACTGAAATTCAACTGAACTTTGTTTCTGCTTCTAATCGATCGCTCAACTGATATTAGCCAATGCCCATCTACTATGTAGTCTCTGCTAAAAGTTGGTTGGTCGAGTTCTTGTTATTATCACGTGTATTTACTGGTCGCACCACTTGCTTGCCTTCCCCAAGCTCGCTATGCCCCCTTAAAGCTCAATGCCATAGAAAACTCCATCTCCATTCTGAAAACATCCTCTCTCAACCCTCTGGGACAACGCCAATCTCTTCTCGAGAAAGAAGAAAGACATCGAAGACCAACATTAAGTGTCAACTCGTTGCATTCAAGTCAAAAGTCGCAACTCAACTCGAACACCAACCTCTCTTGAACGAATCGAGCACTCAACACGAGCACTCTACACCACAACCGAAAACCACACGAAGCTCACGATATCCTCACCATGTCATACTGCACAGAATGCGAAGCAGTTCTCAGCACTAACTCTGCCCGCAGCCGACATCTTAAGGAAGTCCACCACAAAAACCTCTGGGGCTTCGGTTGCCTCGTACCTGGATGCGGTTTCCGAACACAGAGAAGACACATGATGGCAGAGCATCTGCGTCGGGAGCATGGGGACTCTATCTTGTGATCGAGGGGCACACGGTGTTCGATTATTCAGTGGATTGGTAAGTGGCCCTTTGATATCGTCGAACCTGCTCCTCCATCCTTGAGAAGAGCATCAAATTGTTGTAAAAAAGACTCTTAAGAAAGCTAACAATGTTGGAAACAGGTGTGCGGCTTCGTCCGCTCCTCCTTGTCCCTACTCGGTCGATCACTACAAGTTCACAGCCTTCGATCCAGGCGTGTTTACCATGTCTCTCAATTTACATCATGACCCCCACTAGAATGTATCTCTTTGGTAGGGTCTCCAAGGGGATGTGCTACAAAAAGAGTAAGATGAGCTGGCTCATGCTTAGAAGGCAGAGAGAGGGGTCTCTTTCATGGACAATCAAAAGCTTTACATTTCCTCCCAAGACATCGTCACGTACTACCCCTTTCGTGTGCCTTAAAATGCCTCTTTCACTCAAATGCGTTTTTCCTCTAGTAGGATTTTCCTCAAATATCGCCCCTCATCAAATGTTCCTTCTCCCCGCGAACATTCAACTTTAGCATCCCTACGGAGGCATTGGGTCTATAATTATCCTTCAAAAGTTGATAAATTTATCGAATTTAAGGCTATAAATTATACACTTATTCTCGATATATTATAGATAGCTACTATATAACAGAAGTCTATAATGCCGTAACAAATTGTGCACTCTATAATCGAGACTTTGAAGCATATTCCATTCGATATTTATCAACTGATCTATTCTAGAATACCCCATTCCTTTGCCTATCTACCAACACCCAATATACCACTATTCCCAGATCCTTCCTACCTATCTGCCAATACCTAAAATTCCAGTATTCGTCCTCTACTCGATCGGCTCGCTCGTTTGCCTAAATATCAACTCAGAAGTCAGAGAGTGCAATACTATGAAGAGTGAAATATGTACCTACGGGTTCATAAGAGGGAGTCCAGATCCAGAGGGGGTCCAATTCCAAGTAAAAGAAGTGCAACTAAATAAGAAAAGTAATAGACGTAATGACGGGCGTGATAAGGAGGAAAACTTTAAAGGCAAAAGGCCACGTTCGCAAAAAGGAGAGAGAAGCACAGGCTACGTAAACAAACCTCCTCGTTAGCCAATGATAGACGCGTTTTGGCCTACTTAATATTACGCTCGAGCGCTCCTCCTCGATTTACACCTCATCTCAACGGCTCGCAAACCCCATTTATTGATTTATTTGCATTTTTATTTATCTAGAGTCTATAGAAATCAATAGAAAATTATATTTATATACTAAGTACTATCGTAAAATATTATTCGCGTTACTTGAAAAGCTTTAATATAATAATTATACTTCTTAATTTGAATTTATACTTGTTTAAATTTTTGGTTTTTATTTTTATTATATTAGTATTTATTCTATTCTTGAATTATTATATTTGAAATTTATAAAATAAAGAAAGTATTATATATACTTTTATTACTTTTATTTACTTGTATATATACCAAGTTATTATATATATAATTCCATGCGAATAATTATTATATAAATAATATAATAAAATTATATAAATTTCTCAAAAATCCTTATTTATATTAGGTAATTTCAAGGGTTTATATTAATTACGTATTCCTTAAAATATAAAAAGCTTTTTATTCTTTAAAAATAATTAAATATTTTATTTATAAATTTATTTTATATATAATTAATTATTTTATACGATAATTATCGAATTAATTTAATTTATTGGTTAAAATAAAATAATATATAATTGGGCGCTCGTTTATTACTTTTTTATATTAGTAATTTATATAAAAACCAATAATTATTATTTTAAAAAGTTTTTTAAACTTTTATATTACGAATTTATATTTTTCTACTCTTATATTTATTATTAGGAAATTCAAACTTTTAAAAATCGAAAATTAAAAATTAATTAATAAAAAATTCTTTTTATTTTTATAAATTGATTTATTAATTTAAAATTATATAATATAATTATAAAATTATAAAATTATAAAAGATTATTAATTTACTCGATATAATTAATATTATAATAAATATAAAAAGAAAAGAAAAAGCGTATAATAATTTCTTATAATAATTATTTTTTTAT